>SJJU01006035.1:0-21864 GCA_012932125.1 Conopomorpha cramerella | reverse complement strand
GATGACGGATCTCATTGGGGGAGGCCCTCGTCCAGCAGTGGACGTTATGTGGCTGATGATGATGATGATTTCGAAAAACATTCATATTTTTAGGTTGTTACTATATTACCTATTGCAGGTACACATACTCTCTTGCTGAGTTTTTTATATTCAGATAAACAACATTGTTAGAGAAAAAAAAAAACATTCGTCACATCTTGCACCAAGTCTGCTACAGTCTCCTTGATGCATTGCAGCGTGGAACGATGTGCATTTCTAGACCTTAGTAAAACAGCGATGCACATCGTTTGTAGATGCTATGCCAGAGTGATACAACTACGAGAGTAGTAATAGACTTGCTTCCCTGGAGGATATGTATGTACATCGACAATCTGATTTTGCTCGTACCATGAGGCCTTACAGTAATATTGTTATCGCTGTGTGACAGAGACAACGCTAGATGATTGGTATAATACTGTCACTGTCACACAGTGTAATAGACATTACTTTAAGACCTCATATTACGGCGCATCACTATGAACAAGCTTTTGACCAGCATCCTGCCTGATGTTAAGCAGCGATGTGGTCTACGATGGAGCACAATTGTTCATTAGGTACCTATTCACCCTCGACTTGAAGACCTTCAGACTCCGGCAAGTCATTTCACATCCTGACGGTTCGCACTATAAAGGTAGACTAAAACTGTTGGGTCGCGTAAATGGTAAATCCACCTGGTATGGATGACGTTTTGCCGTTCTTCTGGTTGTCCTATTGTAAAAACCCGATGGGGGTATAACCACTTCTAATTCTTGTTTACATTGAATACCACTCTAACGAAGACCATTATAGAGAGCAGTTTCAGTAGAAGAGAGCATCATTATTCAGTCCCGGAATGGCCTTCTTGGATGTTTATAGCTTCTAAGTAATTACACAGGTAACAGTGTAATTACGAGTGCCTTTGATTCAAGTAAACATGAGACAAGCTGAATCTGTCCGCGTTTAAAACGCTAAACAAATTGCTAGGTCTAGCTCTTATCGTTGTGTTTACTTTGTTTGTATTAAACGGATGTTACCTATTTTAAGCCGCCTAATTGCGAAGGCACGTAACTTTCATTTAATAGATACGATCAGGTAATCCCCGGGTTGAGGCCTCATTTCCGCCAGACGGCGAATCTGTGGTTCACCGGCACGGTGCCGGTTTTCCCTCCAATGTTGTGCTGTCAATCAACAGTGGTAAAACTGACAGAAATATTGACGCTAGAACTGTACTATAATAATTGTTGAGCCACCCGATGTCTGTCCCTCTGTATCGTTATATCTTTAAACTAAAATATGCGGTTTTCTTTTAAAGATGCAGTAATTTTAGAGGAAGGTTTACACGTATAATACTTACATACATAGGAACATATAAATGCAGGGAAACACTGTTATAGTGTATATTGGCAAAACAGAATGTGCCGGGTGAGCTAGTATTTAGCGGAGTCGGAAGTTTAATTTTGTTTTTACGATTTTGAATTCTGCTCTGATAATCATAAACTTCAAAGTCACTTATTGCTGAATGTGTCTGATTTATAAAACATTGATGGCACTCCATGTTGCTTCTTGCACTACAGTGAGAGTGTGCCCTGGTTATAAATAATAAATTTATTTATTTCCATAAGATTAGACACATGAAATACATTTATCAATTGACTTGTTGCTACTATACTAAGTACTAAACCTTGTATTCATAAAGTTAGAACAGTGTTAGTGCACTGTTAGTAAAGGTCTCATAACCTGATCAATTAATGTATTTCAAATACGAACAAACCAATCTAAGTTGATACACGTAAACTGGTTAATCAACGTTTTATCTTTGTATGAATGAGTATTTAGTGTGTGCGTTGTTGTAAAATATAAATAAAAAGTATGTACAATGTAAACATATTGTTTATCATAAATAATAGCTGACCATAATAACTTATAAATAATTTTCATGTGTAAATACAAAAGTTTGCGTTAACGTGTGAAATGTAAGAGTTTGGATGTTTGCGTTTCCACAGAACGTTTTCTCACAAAATAGTTTGGGGAGATAGATTAACCTCATTAGGTTTATGGCCATATTGAACAGCGAAATTCTTACGTTACAAATACAATCACAACTAATTTGGACAATAAATTGTATACGAGTATACTTTGGATAATAAAGTTCGTATTATGTAAATTTTCATACATTTGGATTAATTCTTCTCTTGCGTGTTCTGCACGGAGAACGGAAACTTTCATGTGAAGATAAGTTAATGTTGGAATGCAATAAATCTCTTTAATCTTTGATACGAATGTGGTGTTCATCAACAGGGAATGGTAACTCTTGTTATATAAACTAAGTAGGTGATAGAATACGATTTTTTAATACTAAACTTTAATAATACAGCTGTACCATTCCATGTTGCTTACGTTTTTTTTCGTTCCCGTAGGAATTTGACAGTAAAATATAGATCATTTTTTTTAATTAAACGGGCACAGACATTATAACTCAATATTGTTCACCGGGTTTCACAGTCCACTCGTGAGCACGACGCATGCAACTGCGTCGAAACGTCGAGTAAAATAACAAATGTAAACTCGAGCTTGTCTTTGATTATATTCGCGCCTACATAGGCGGTGAACAATATTGAGTAATAAAATATAGTTTAGGTCACCCGGGGATAATGTAGCTTACAAACAGTGAAGGATTATTTAAAACGATCCAATGGTTTAGAATCCTGTTCCCTATAAACAAACAGTGACATATTCTTCTTTATAATATTAGAATACATAAGAAGGATCGTTTGCCAAAATATCCAGTTTATCCGATCGAAAAGAAATTTATTTTAAATCTTGTAAAACTCGGGCTATGAAAAATGTCGGAATAATGATTTCGTGCATTGATAATATATTTATTCATAGTCGTTTTATTTTTTCTGTATTTGGGTAATTTTTTTATCACTCTGAACAAGTGTACCGAACAACAACAATTTCTAATAATTAATGTAAAGTTATTAAGGGAAGAATTAAATAAATTTCACGCCTACGTTAAATTAAGAACTAAAGATGCTATAAAATAAGAGCAAAGATATGAAGGTTTTGGCTAATAATGTATCAATTGCGTAGGGCTACAGTAATGCATAAAATAATTTATATTACCTATTAAAAGTTGATATAAAGTATTACTCGGCGAAATTAAAAAAAATCAGAACCTTGCCATGATATTAAAACATGTATTTAAGTGTCAATACATGCACATTTCGCCACCTAATAGATTGTAAAATGTTAGTCTTCTTCCTTATAAAAATGCGTGAAATATAATCCAGACATTCGTATTTATAATATTAATAGGTAGATGCAGAAGAGTTATCTGTACCGAAGCTCTATTCTGGGCCAAGATTGTATTTAAAGTACTATCTTTATCAGATCATATGTGGGCATAGTTGCACCAAGAATATCGCACACCCCATGACTATTAAGATGAAGAGATAGGACACTATTGTGGGGGCATACACTGGCTATTACGCTTTAAGTTATACCTTATCTGTGGAAATGATTGATGGTACGTAATTTGCACGCAACTGTTTTTGAGAAAGAAATATTTTTTAGATTTTTTATATTTCGAGGATATACTTCTATTTATCATTACCATTATCATCCTGTTGTCGTCCACTGGAAATAAGCTTTTCCATTTGCACGCTACTGTGATTCATTTTAGGTTTCTCGCATCCAGCGTCTGTCAGTCATCTTTCGCAAATCATCAGAACATATGCTTATTGCTTAATATTTATTACTATCGACGCTACACAATTTCATCGGCGTACTTTTAGTCTTTTTTTATCACAATGAACAAGCGGTTGACCACCACTCCTGCCTGTATTAGGCAGCGATGTGGTCTACCGGTAGAGCACACTTTCTTTGGAGTATTTATTTATTTATTTATTTACACACACAACCCTTAAAGAATAAATACTAATACAGTAGTGTGGAGAATGGTTAGGTAATATTACATTTTATTACAAAACTTAACATTAAAAAACAAGAATGACTTAACAATATAACGCTTTCACTTTCTACTTACTGTTAGTTACTGTTGATTAATGAAATATACATATTTATAATTAAGGTTTTATTATAACTTTAAATAGGAAGAAACAAACAAGCTGCATTTGTGAATTCACTCGGCCAACAATAAAAAAAGTAAATAGTTTTCAAACTAAACCGCGAGATTCAGGCCTCGTCGAGATCTAATCTAAAAAGTCCGCAATCCCTAAGGTGCCTACGGACCAAATGTCATACCTCTAACTTTAGCGCTTTAGATTTTTCTTAGAACTTTTTTTTCTATCTAATTTCAAGTTTCTATACTTTGGTAAATTTAATAATACCTTTTTGGCAGGTCCTGTCCTGTCAGTACGATATTGACAGACCCAGTGTTTTTTGTTACATGATGATGATGATGAATGTGATAATTATCGATTGCCCAACTCGAAATCCTCGTTCTTAGAATTGTTATTATTTTTTTTTTGCTTGGTGTGTAGTAGTTTGTAGTATAGTAGTGTGTAGTTTCTATAAAAATAATGCGCAGTTATTAAAATACATTAAAACGATCACGGGCGGCACCTTTTGAAGCAACAACAATTATAAAATGATTCGATTCTTAGACAATTGTATTGATTGTGACTAATTGATAAAAAAACGAATGATGAACTGGCTTTGTTGCAACGTGGTAAAAATATGCATTTAATGCAAATTATGTTTGGAAAGTATTCAAAATATTGTGTTTTCGTATATATGTTACCGGAAATGTATGAAACCTAGGAATTATATACAATTACTAGCAAATGTATACAATTCCGAAGCTATATAGGAAATGTGTAAAATGTTGTTCCAAACATTATTTAATACACACATATCCTGGGAAATGTATACATTTCCTAGAAATTGTATAAAATTCCTATATCGTATTAGGAAATGTATAAAACCATGTTTTCTATGAATAAAATTAATATAATAAACTTAGAAACAGATTTATTATTAAGACTCCGGTTGAAACAATTAGGTAACAATCACATCGTAAAATATAATATCTTCTTCCGGCTTACTAACTAAGCTACAAAAACAAAACTATTTACTAAATTTTAAGGCCCATATAGCACAAAAACTACTTATATTTTCTTATAAAGCTCTATCATTTGGTAACTAATCAGTCTGTCAATTAAACAGTAATACGCCGTATAAACTATATATTGTAAAGAAGGCCGCCCAGGTAACAATCACATCGTGTCGTAAAATATTAAATATTTATACGGCTACATAATTAAAACTACTGATAATTACTATTATTATTATTAATTTTCATAAAACTCAAATTGCTATTTGATAATCAGTCTGTCATTTAAGTAAGAATTACGCCACGCCACGTTTAAGTAAAGAAGGCCGTACATGTTATTATTTTTGCAGGGTAAGCTGGAATGCCTATTTATTTTTGCAGGGTAAGCTGGAATGCCTATTTATTTTTGCAGGGTAAGCTAGAATGGCACTTGAAAGTACACAATAGTTTATTTTTATAACACAGACATCTTGCTGTACTACAGTTCTTCTTGCAAAGGCACTTTTTGAACCCTTGGCCGGTTCCAGTGGATTGTAGGTTTGCAACTGAACGTAGTGCAATTTCAGTACGCGGAATATCCTTTACATCTAAAAGAACTCTTGGACAAACATTAATCTGAGATCTAGAATACAATTGTTTTAAGATTCCATTTTTGGTACCAATTTGATAGAGCTCATCATCAGTTTTAGCCACGACTACGCCTATAATATTTCGTGCATCACCACGTCCTCGATCAACCTCTGGTACTGCAATTCGTACAGAAGTACCTATAGGTACAGGAGGAAACTTCTTTTCACTCGATCTCAACATTTTTTCGGCCTGTTATTGCAGGTTTTTTTAGCACTTTGGCGATTTTCTAGTGCTTTTAAATTTTTCGAACACAATGGGCACAGAACTTTAGATCCAAATCCTTCATCGGGTGATTCTTCAGCAACAGCGCAAATTGTGTGGATTGCACATCCGCACTCTCTACATTTATGAGCCCCTGTAGTTTCTTGTGAACAAACGCTGCATTTATTTTGAACACATGCTGGAGGTTCCGTGTTTATTTCTCTCTCAACTGAATCGTTGTTCACCTTAGAGAGTTCACATGCAGAGACTTTGGGATCCTCTTCACTCTCGGTAAGGTCCTGCATGATTTTTTCCAAATCTTCTTCAGTTTCAACGTTTTGCGTGAAATCATTAGGAAACTGTAGACCTACTTTTACTTTGCACCCAAAAAGTGCCTCATAAGGAGATTACTTAATGCCTGCGTGAAAAGCTCTATTTTTCATGAGTTGCACAAACCTTATACCCTCGCTCCAATGTGAATTATCATTGTCTTGCATCCACGTGGTCAGCATATTTTCAATATCCTGATTTGCCCTTTCTACGCTCCCTTGACTTTGCGAATGCCTGGGTTTGCCATGGATAATTTTTAAAGTAGGCCAATACGTTTTTAAATTCTCAATAATTCGGTTGGAAAATTCTCTGCCGTTGTCAGACTGGAGAATTGCAGGAGCACCAAGTAGAGTAAATATGTCCAATAAAATGTAAGCCACTTCCTCAGCTCGTTTCGATTTGAGTGGTCTTAAAACAACAAATTTTGTTAAATGATCTTGATACACAAGTATGAATTTGTTATCACCGTCGGGTTGTGACTGAAAATCTATCAGATCCACTTGGCATCTAGAGTTAAACTCTGACGATATAATAGGCTTTACAACAATACCCTTTTTTATGCCTTTTTGCTTTTGTTGACATGGTTCACAAAGTTCAAGATAGGTTTCTATATCCTTACGTGTTATATTTTTGTAGTGACTCCATACCTCTTTCATCATACGATCTCTTCCGCCGTGACCAATTTGTATATGTGCCTCGTGTAATATGTCGAATAACTCGCTGTCACATGCGTAGTAAAGAATATTGCTTGTGGTTTCTTTAACAGGAAAAATAAGCTTACTTTTCTGGTCAATGGTAAGCACATCGTAGCGCCGTAACAACCAATAATCACGAGAAGTCTTTTTTGCTGTTATTTTTGCTGTAGAAACTTCTTCTATTAACACTTTGTAACGTTCGTCTGCAATGTAAACGGTGTTCTTAGCACTTGTTAACATTCTTGATGATGTTAAAGCACTATAAAATCGCTCTTTCATAAGCGCGATGCGGGACTCCGACGCCATTTCAAACAACAGCGAGCGACGTGCATGCACACTGAATGTTTACGCGGCACTGATTGCCTGTTGGGATGATGCAATACCCTCCCCTCGCTCCGCAATCCCCGCATACGAATGGACATCTTTAAAGTAATACATTTCCGTTATCTATTTAGGAAATGTATCGATTTACTAGGAAATGTGTGATATAAAATTTATTTCACACATTTCCGAGCAAATTTAGGAATTATATAAATTTCCTAGGAATTGTATACAATGACGGATTACATACATTTCCGTTAACATATACATCAAATTAGTATTATGTTATTTTTAACAAATCGAAAGTTTGGTTATGGTGTAATGTAATAATTTTCATATATTTTAACGTCCGTTCAATGTTTGCTCAGGGGGTAAATATTGGAAATTGACGTTTACGTCATAAAGGAATTGTTTAATTTACCACACTTATCACTACACTTAACCCTGTGTATCGACATGTGAGACAGATTCTCCTTTCATATACTTATCCCTATTAACAATAAACGCGCTGTCACTTATACAAGGGTTATTACAGGTCTACTGGAACTGGTTATTCAGTATCTTGCCACTGACAAGCTGAGCTTAATACACACATCAAAAGTGACTAGGGATCAGGAACATTTTTAGCTCTAAAGAAATCAAATTTATTTAAATCAAATCAAATCTTCTGGATTGGTCCTACCTAATTCCCCATGCCTGTATCAATGTCTTATCACCACATTTTGAATAAATTATGAATCAATTCAGTTTTTTGTAAAATCTATTCTAGATTGCAATATTCTAAAATGTACTTGATCATCTTCTAAAATGTACTTGATCCCTAGACACTTTTGATGTGTGTATATCCTCGAAATAGCTATTCCGTCGCTGTTGAAGTCTTAGGGCGTTACTAATAAGGGACGCAACATGTGGTCGGGCGACATTTCCGCTGCGCAAGCAATTCAGCGATTGGATTGCCGAGTTATCCTACTCAGCACCTGTGGGATCCCCCCAACGTTAGTGTACCTAATAAGCTGATAAAAAAGCCGTAAAACACATACGACAATGTCTTAATTAGAAAATCTTCTAGAGTAAAATTTCTGTCCAATTTGTTTTCAATGGAATGAAATCAATGCATTTCGTTTAAAAAAAAACATTTTGTGGCTTTTAAACACCATACAATTTTACTCGTGTTGTTTCTTAGCTTATCGTGCCTTCAAACTGAAATAAAATAAAAAAAAAATACACTTCACGCCTTCTAATCCCAAAGCGGGGTAGGCAGAGGCACTTGCTTAATAAGCAAATGCCCACGGTTCACCGAGCGTATTTAACCCAACGTGACGGGGTGAGCCCCTCGCCGTTATAGGGTTCACACACCTTGTGGTGTGCGGGTTTCATGAAACTGAAATAACTCTGTTTATATTGTACTTGTACAAATCAACATTTTAAAAACTTTCAAATTTTCAATGAAAACATTTATCTTTTCAGGTACTTTCCTTTTCAAGGCTTCAGAGATGCAATGAAAAATATATGTGTGAGTATTTTGAAATTAAAGAATTGACATATTCATTAATTACATACTTCGACACATCGGACTTGAAGTTATGTATGTAAATCGCAAATAGTATGCTATGCAGAGCGATGAGTAAATACCCTTTCGAAGTTGATGTTTTGCTATTTCTATAGACCCTAGTGAGCCCTTTTCAATAGGTACCACGATCTAATACTGACTTAGTAATTATTGGACGCATCATGCATTATGAAAAAATGTGAAATCAAATTATATCTACGAGAAACAGGAATTAATTGCCAAAGAAATCTTCCGCAACAGATCAATATCTGTCACGCGAAAAGTACTGATTAGCCTAGACTAACTTATTTTTTGGCATAACAGAGGCTGTAATTGATCACGAAATTGCCACGGGAACGGGATAAACTGAGGGAAACACCGTAATCCATGATACAATTATTTTTTCAGTTATTATTTTACGTGTTTAAAAATTAAAAGCTTGTTTTGTTCATATACAATTCCAGCACGGTAAACATTCAAAATACAGTACCGTTATGTAGATGTAGGTTAGATAGGGTCCATCATAAATTCACTGTAATTATGAAAAAAAAATATAACAAATCCTTCTTCCCCAGTCCAAATTATCAAGATTCACAAAATCACGCAATTAAAGCAACGAATGCCCCCAATTTGTCTAAAGGTAACTTTGAAAATACGCCGCCATTTTGATTCTCGGCTGGAATGAATCGTTGCTGGTGTGTAAAACTTTTACTACTTTTCGGAGACCGATCTGATCTGTTACCACTCTCGAATATCGCTTAGGTCACCTTTTACGTCATGTATTCTAACGATGCTAGGGTCAACCTAGCTCATATATTTTTGGCCGTGGACAGCAGCTGACAACATAACTGAAACAAAACCATACCGCTAAATACCCGTAATAGTTCAGTGAATACACAAAACAGGTAAAATATTATTATATTAGTGAATACACAAAATTTTATTTTCGCTGGTACCATTTAGGTACCAAAAACGGAAGCGTATTTTGGGGTACAAGTTCGCCTGGAAAAAATGTTTAGTAAATTCAGCGAGCTTGAATGTGATAGTGGGGGTAGGTGGGCTAAGTTTTATAAATACAGCTTTTGGAGTGTGAATAAATATGAAATATTTTCTTGGAAAACAATACCTGTTGATATTCTCTCTTTCTTGAATTTGTGTATTCCATTACTTACACGGATTTTCTTTCACTCGGCTTTTAAATTTGCAGCAAACTTTTTAGGAAATATTCTTGTGACTGTAATGTAAGCCTTAGTTCGTTTCTGATAATTATTGAAAGTTCCGAAGCCATACCATAGTCAATTTAACTTGTCATTACTATGTAAAATAGTCTTTGTATAGGGAAGCGCGTTTATTCGTAAAGAGATTAGATTAATGCCTCTGCCTACCCCGCTTTGGGAATAAAAGGCGTGAAGTGTATTTTTCTTTATTTATTTAGATTAGACCGAGAAAGAGGCCAGATTAGCATTGTCAATAACTCCAATCCAATTTCACAACGATACTTTCAATGCCAATGGTTTCGTATGCTTAGTGCTATCAGTCAAACAAACACTTCAACTTTATTACATTAGTACATAGATAAATTGTCCTAGAAAGTATCAATTCAGTCCAAATATGCGCCGGGATGGCAACGTTGGCTCTCAATAGGGAGGTGTGGAGAGATCAGAAGGTGGCCCTTGCCCAGCAGTGGGACACAGAAACAGGTTAAAATGGTTAAAAAAGTACAAACCTAATTCAATATCTCTTTGAATATTTACTAATTAATAATTACTGAAAATCACAGTGGCGTGCAATTGGAGAGGCCTATGTCCAGCAGTGGACAAGTATGGGCTGATGATGATGATGAATAATATTACTTGTGTCATCGTTTTGTCTGACGTCCAATGCGCATATTGTGCCTGCTCTATGTTTTGTCTGTTTCGAACGTGAAGTAAATTTGAAACCACGGAAAAGGATAATAAACTGAGTAAAGTGAGGAGGTAATAGAAGTAATAGTATTATTTAAAATTTGATATTTACACACATCAAGAACATTTTAACTCTAAAAAAAATCTAATTTATTTAAATCAAATCTAATCTTCTGGTCTCCTACCTAATTACCTATGCCTGTATCAATGACTTATCACCACATTTTGAATAAGTTATGAATGAAATCAGTTTTTGTAAAATAATATATTTTATATACTTGATTGCAATCTTCTAAAATGTACTTGATCCCTAGACACTTTTGATGTGTGTATTTTATAATTATTAATTTGTTATTAAATTGTAAGTTTCGTGCCTGCCTTACGAAAACGTTAAGTAAATCCAATTATTTTGTATTTAATTACTTCTTTTTAGTATTTCTAATAGAAGTAAATAACACGATCATCTGAGTGAGCCCTACGCGTGACTTCACTGTAACAGAGGCAATCAAATTCTGTCTCACTGCGATGAATTGTCGATACTAAATCTTTTTCTTTTTTTTATTAAGGGACAAAGACAATAGCAAAAAAAAAGACTCTATGAAAAGATAGTTACTAAACAAAATAAAAGAGGATCCTTTCTCTTTTTTAATAAAGACACAAATGAAATGTTCTATAGGAGAATATGTTTTGGAATCGTGCTTCTGCAAATCCCTAATATACTCCATTAGGGACGCAGATCTTAGCAGACTCGATGCCTCCTTTTGTCGTATGTTTAATTCACTGCCACTAAAACTAATGGCCATTTACACATTTGACTTGTGTCAAGTTCTGGAAGTTGCAAAACTTGCTTATATAGCTTGCTGAACCCTGTTTACACTATTGTAAACGACTTTCAGAAGTTTTCCATCGCGAGTTTTATTGCATGTCTAAACAGGCCGGCCATTTTAGTGCAAAATTTGCAGAAGTCGTCTATAAAGTCTACAAAGTCTTTAAAGTTTACACATAAAAATTGCAGCAAGTTCGATGCACAGAGAAAACTTGCAGAAATGAATTTGCTACACGTTTACACAGCGATTTTAACTTGCAGAAGTCGACTTCTGCAAATTTTATTGCTAATCTAAACTCCGCTTTAGAATCATGTGCTGTCTGTCATTACTGTCAATGTCAATGCGAGATTCCAGGTTTCATCAAAATTTGAGTTACGAGTTCAAAAATGATATTTTGAATGATTTTGAAGTGTACTGATTGGTCTTAAGTCATTAAAACGAATGAATTGACACGAAAAACTGATCCTGAAATTAAAATACTAGTAGACGCCCCGCGATTTCATTCGCGTAGTTCCAGTATTAAATTATCATACAAAATATGACGCCCTCTATATAGCGACGCGTCCCACAGGAACGGAATAAAAAGTTGTCTTATGTCGTTGTTCTGGTTCTAAGGTAAGTCCCCAGCCAAATCAGTCCAACCGCTCTTAAATTTTAAATACATAGTGTAACTAACACGACTTTCTTTTATATTAGATTTATTCATGCAACTAGGAAAAAAATTAAGGCTTCGTGACTCTTTTTTTTAGCGTTCTAATCCCACAGGAACCTTGTTGCGTGAATCGCTGTGGTATGCTTTTGTAAATGATTGCCTTACTGTCTCCTGTTTCATTCCAGTTCAAAAAAACTTGATTGTAAGCTTTCCAGGTCGTCGGTCGGCCTGGAACTTGAGTCGTAAGTTTAGATAGGATGTTGACAAATCCAATTTAATTAATTAGTTCAACGGCGACGAATCAAAAACCAATTAGCAACACAAACTTAGGCGACGGCCCCGGTACGATTAATGAGGCATACTTTGTAGAGTTTGTTTGTTAACTCTTTCGGGGACGTAATAGATGTTATTTAGGCAGATTTTCAGATACAGCATTTACAATAGGCTCTGGAGTCAATAGAACGGCGTGCTAGAAGTTTTATAGGTGACGACAAGCTGTTTGATGCTCGGCTACTAAGCTTTGAGCATCACCGTAAGAATGCGAACCTATCAAATAGGAAGCAGATTTTGTGTTCTATCGGGTGCATTATGGAGAGTGTGCTACGGAGTTGCGTAGCTAAAACCGCCATTGCGCTTTTACAAAACGACAACCCGGAGAAAGGCAAAGCGTCATCCATACCAGATGGACATTTCATTTAAGCGAACCAAACGGTTTGCGTTTACTTTCATACTTTCGGAATAACGCTTAGAAATTTAATGACTTGCCGTGTGTGCTTTCTGCGCAGTATGGCTGCTCAACATAAGGCACGACAGTGTTCAAACGCTTGTTTATAGTGTATTAAAAAAATAGTTCAAATAGCTCACATACCATTCGGTCGGCCGGACGTAGCTAGAGGTACTTGGTAAGCAAACGCCAACAGAAGAGACTCATTTGGTTTACCCCTATTTTATATACAGGTCTTAACCCATAACGTCAGCTTGTAAAATATTAAATTTAAATTACTGCTTCCTCTCCCGCCAATATTAATTGAATAGAACAAGTAAATTATAGATACGTTAAGAACGTGAGTTATGTACGATACTCGGACACTAAAAACGAATGGGCACGTTTGAAGATATCAATAAAGAGAGAAGAGATGGGAGAACAAGCGTAAATACATTATTTCTCCCTACCTCTTCGAAAAACTCTCGCATGACCTAAATCAAATCAAATAGTTTATTTCTTCATCGACTTATCACATTATACTTACTTATCATATTATAGATATACAGACATAATACAAAGCTTGATGGAAGTCATGTATGATTTTAAAATCAAAAGTAAACCGGAGACCGGTTCGAATTAAATTATTTTACAGGATATAAGAACCGGGGAGAAACTGGAAAAACTTATTTAACAAATGCTTGATATCCGGATACATCCCTGACTGGTGAACATCAGGGTGCCCCTTTTTATCGTGGGGAAATTCGTTATGGATATCCCACCGCTGGATACGCATCGCACCCACTAAAACCCCACGGTGACCACTCACGCGTTACTGCCGGGGCCCTCCAACGACCTTAGCCACTACATCCAAGGGCGGCCATGACCAACATTAGTAATGTGGAAAGTATCATAATATAAAATATTTATTAAGCGATTTCATTCGCGTAGTTTAGTAGTACCTGCACCGCACATTTCAAGCGTCTAACTTGAACCGTTCAGATTTTTCATACAAAAGAATTTTCCCGTTTATTCCCGCTCCCGTGGGATTTCAAGAATTCCTTTCTTAGTGCACCCCTATGGTACCTAAGCTACTTCAGTACCAAATTTCAAGTGTCAAGTGTGTGTGTACATTTCGCCGTTTGGGCTGTGCGTTGATATGTCAGTCAGTCAGCTTTTCCTTTCATATATTTAGATATGCATAAGTCTGCTTGTATCTCACTAACACACACACACTCACAACCACAACAAAATGCACACGTAAAAAAAGAACAGACGATCGCGCGCACAACAAAATGGCGTCATCACATATAGTTAATCATAATGACACAGAAACTACTTTTCACCCGTGTCACCGACTCATCAGTCGCTCAATAATGGGCGATAACTGCGATACCGGCGTGACAACGTGACAATATTGACATGCCTTGTTTAATTAAATCTGGACAAGTAGGTAACTGCCTACGTGCCTACCTGTGGCTCGGACCAAACAGATAGCGATGTGTGTGATGGCCGGTGACGTCATGGCGTGATGGGAGCGCTTAATGGAATAGCTTTTTCCAAAATTTGGCAATTGATTATGGTAAACAAAAAACATGGTGGTTAGGTAGAGGATCGTATCAGTCGAATTGTAGGCTATTGCAGGCATATGCGTAAATGTTTATTTTTCAAGGCTTTGAAGAGAGTATCATCGTGATCTAATTTAGTTTTGCAATCGATATGTTAGGTTTCGCATTCAGTACAGTGATTTAAGTTTAAATCAAAAATTTTAAATGTATCTGAAATTACCTAGTTCGTCGTCCTTAATAGATTAATTTATTTTTAGTGAAATTTACGACCAGCTGAAAGTAGTCATGTTTTCACAGATCTTGAATGAAATCATGTATGAAACAAAAAAGCGTAAGAAAGGTGTATAAGAAGGTGGTTAAAAATAAAGAATACTACATATATGGCTGGCATTTCGCTTTGTTAAAGTCTTGAATACTGAAACTACACGAATGAAACCGCGGGGTGTCCACTAGTTTGTAAAATACCTCAACTCACTTCAAAATTTTCTAGAGCAGTACATATAACGTTTTGGTCATGACGACCGCTACGCCACTGGGGCTTAGTGACAAGTGGTCATCCCGTCACATAATACCCGTTCGGAAGTAAGTGTACTTATTTGAAGTACTCGAATTTCAGCTATTGGCAGCCCAACAGTAAATTAAAAGTGAAATCGCTTCCTGTTAGCTTTGTTTTTTAGATTTTGTGTAGCATCAAATGATAGCGATTTCAATGCTATATGTACTTCTTTTCTTGAACAAAGATTTTTTTTGGTATTCGGTTAAAAAACGATACATTTTAAGAAATTTAAAATATCTCAGGCACAAAAACAACAATACTGTTGGAATCGCTACAATTTTCTGAGTTAGAAAATGTTTGTCGTTATCATGACTCCGAAGTCAGCCTGTATAATAATAATAATATGTGAGTAGTAGTAGCAAAATTAATATCAGAATCAGAATCTTACTAATATTATAAAAGGGGAAAGTGAGATTGTTTGTTTGTTTGTTTGTTTCTTCCGCTTTCACGCCGTAACTAGTGAACCGATTGCTTTGATAATTTGCAGACGTATAGTTAGAAGTCCGGTTTAAATAATAGGGTACTTTTTATCCCGGAAAAAATTGAGATTCCCTAGGGGAAACAAAAATATTCCTTCATACCGCAATATAACCGAAGTCCACGAGGGCGAAGATGCGGGCGGAAAGCTAGTAATTATTATATTGCTTTCATGAGTAATAATAATTATTATAGGTTCAGTCATGAAACGTATATACTAGATATCTCTGATTACAGTACATCAAGTAATTGAAGGAAATCCCTTTGTAGACACAATCTTTTGAAGTCCGGGCGGTTCTTTAATCTCTAGTATACTTGTAATTATTTGACGAGCCAAGTTGGAAAGATACTACAAAGTCATCAATCACATCGTAACGTCGACCCACTGACGTCCACTGCTGGACATAGACCTAGGCTAGTGGCGTGCACTGGCTTTTACGACAGGGTAGGCAGTAATCCTCAAGAATTGACACCAATGTATAGGTAACTTGTCGAAACATAGGCACCTACCTATCTACGCACCCACGAAACACAGGACCTTCGTCACCCTATGTCGTGAGTACAACAAAAAAAGATCTAGCAATAACTCTATTATTAGGTTGGGTAGCCAAAATACTAAGGTATAGGCAGTGTCACACCACTGGTCTGACCCATGACACGCCACGGCGATCGGTCTTGCGTCTTCTTTCGCCATTGTGATCTGCTCTATAATAAATATGTATATTTAAATTGGTTTTATTCTAATGCATCACCTCACAAAGAGGAAAAATATCACAAAATATTCCCTAGATGCTTTTACACAAAAAAAAACGAAGTCTTTTCAATCTGCAAGAACATCAACTTCAGAAAGATTGTTTTTAATTAACCTGAACAACATTTTTTGATTGAATATTAATTTTCACAGAAAAACAAAAAAATAAAATATGATCCTTACATTTTTCCTTTATCGATCGAAACCACAAATGTGCACGCAATAGATTGATTGATTGATTTTATTAATTATTTATTCATAATTGACATACATTTTGATATATACAGCGATCTTCTAGGATCTTTTGATGAATGAATGCTGAATAATATTACTTAATAATTATACTTAATTCGAACCGGGGACGTTTACTTTTGTTTTTAAAATCATACATGACTTTCATCAAGCTTTGTGTTATACTACTGTATATCTGTATGTAATAACACTTATAACGATGAAGAAATAAACGATTTGATTTGATTTTTTGAAAATTAAATAGGACCTCAACAGATGGCTGTTGATAATATTATATTACTAATATTAAATCAAATCGAAGAAGGAGAATTACGGACACCTTGGAGGTGTCCCTAATTCTCCCTATATCGTACAATATAATAAAAGGTAGGTATGAGTATGGTTTATAAATATAATGTGCATTGATGTATTAAAAGATGATCTAGCATTATTAATCACAACACAATACTCACACAGATTTTTTTTTTATTTCGGTGTAAGTACACTTCTTATCTATGCACGAAAATATCTTTGTAGAACGGTAAATTATAAATTTATCCTTTTTTTCGCATTTTCTAATGCCGATTTTTCAATGGATCGGATCCTTTAAGTTCGGTGTATTACGTTGTTTTAACGTATAGTTTAGAGTACATTTAGATTTTAACGAATTTAATGAAAAATTTAAAAAATACAAACTGCATAGAGCTCAATAATTAATTCTTTCCACTTTGACAAAATTAACAATGCTCATTGTGATGCCTTTGTGCTTCATTTTAATTGATGAAAACAATTATGACCTTGATGCCATAAAACATAATTGATGTTCATGTTTTAGTGGGCGAAGGTCGGTCGGTAGCATACAACGTTGCCACCAACCCACGTTAAGTGCTTAATTTGTCTTTTAGGGGCGTTTCGTTCAAGGCGACAAGGTTGCTTATTGCAACGTTGTCAATTTAAACAAGAAGTGAATATATTCTTTCAGTGCATTAAAGACGTTGTGTGGCGCCCTCTTTTATATTATCACCCTTGGTGTTACCCATTCAGTTCACTTGGAAGTTTTTTGATGTAGCTTACTTCTAATAATTTGGATAACATGTGTACTAAATTTCATGGCGTTGTGGGTTAAGTAGTTTACGTGTAAAAAAAAAATACACTTCACGCCTTTTAATCCCAAAGCGGGGTAGGCAGAGACACTTGCTGCGGCGCGCAGCGTGCCCACGGTTCACCGAGCGTATTTAACCCAACGTGACAGGGGGTGAGCCCATCGCCGTTATAGGGTTCACACACCTGGTGGCGGGTTTCATCACGATGTTGTCCTTCACCGTACGAGCGTTGCGTTGCGTACATAGGCTCTGAAAAAAGAGTCCCATTGGTACACGTCCAGTAGTCGGACTCGAACCCGAGACCTACCGGTTACAAGTCAAGTATCCGACCAACTGGACCATAGACGCTCTTTAGTTTTCGTGTGAAAGCGCAAAAAAAAAAACAAACTTACACACATTTTATAATGTTACGAGGATGACGACGTGCAGGTGTTCAGGTATGAGGGAAGTAGGGATTCAAGGACTATTATATAATTTCAATCAATGTAATTTACTTAACATTTCTATGGTGACCCTACGAGTGACAAAATTCTTCAGAAAATGCTTGCATGAAAATAAGTTCGTCAAAAGCCACTGTTATTCTTATCAATTAGAAATTTCTTTCACACTATACAAACTTCTTATATTACTATGTGTATGTTATGTATCTTCAAAGCCTACCTCACTGGTAAACGAGATATTCACGTTTGTACCCATATTAATTAATAAGAGATGTTAAGAAGCGGCATCTGTGTAATGTGTATTATTGGTCTATGTTCCACTTATATGTCCATTATCATCCTTACTTGACCCATATCAGATAAAATTCACTGACACTGTTCCAGAAAAAGCTAATATAATTTTTCTCAATGAGTGTAATCATCATCAGCCACATCGTCTACTGCTGGACGAGGGCCTCGCCTAATGATTTCCATGAGCATATCCTCCCTAACTTGGAGGGAAATGCTTATAATCGCCACGCTTGGCAAGCAGGTTGACGATCGCATTAGTGGTTTGGTGTAAGACAAAGAAAGCTCTGTTGCCCGTTCAATGGAGAGCTCCTTAGGTCGTCTCTAACGACCCCACGACGGGAAAAGCTGGGCTGGGTTGGTGATACATGTATTCTATTCGCGGTCACGACACGGCTAAGTGACTGTAGTAAATGATTTCATTTTTTGTTTACAGAACACACATAACATTACAGGACACGCAATGGGTAATGTTGCTAATAAAAAAATACAATTCAGGACATGTATCCAAATTAAAATGAAACATATAACAAATTACAAAATTTCTTCACATAAATAAATAAAAAGAACAATATGATTAGCTTAATAACATCATGATCTATGCTACTTGCTCTCGTGGAGATGTTAAAATCGACAGCTATCCACGATTTCGCGAATATTTTTTTTTCAGAAAAACTCCCATGCAGAACTGTATTGTCAAAAAACTTTCCATAAACAGTAACAACTGAAAAGAAATTAAATTTCAACACTATTAAGTGGCACATGATAATGAAATGACGACATATTGATAATTAATTTCTATTCCTCGGACAGAAAAAGATGTATCTTTTCCGATCAACGTTAACTAATTTGTGTGACATACATTTTTTTCCGTAAAAAGCATGTCATGGCAACCTTGAACGAATTATGTCTCTAAATAGACCGCCCAGAATGTATTCGCCTGATGGAAATGTGTATAACATATTTTATGACGATATATTCGAAGATCAGACCGACGAATTGTTTATCTTTTGTGTTCTGTGTACACAATATTGTGTACAGAATTACCGTATCATGTATTAGTTAGTGCGAACAAACACCAGGCACAATTCATACTGAGCTGATATTGGGACTAGATCACCGAGAATATAAACTGATACAACAGATTCACTCTATTTTGACTCTATTACTCAACATTATAGAGTTCAATATCTGTATACTTGTGGTGGTAATAAATACGTTAATCGCACAACATCGAGCGCATGCTTTGAACTATTTTGTTGAAAGTTTAGAGAAGTCACGCGACTTCGCCACTAGCGAACCTGTCGTGTGTAAGTCGAACTACTTACCTATAATGCTTCTTAGAAAATAGCAGACGTATTAAGTAGTTCCTTTTAGTCTTTGACAGCGCAAAATGTTCTCTACCCGAACATGTCTCCCTACTACTTAAGGTAAATTATTGTGACTTCAGGTGGGCAGGGCTGTTACACTCATGAACTTGCATTGCTCTGACATGACAACGAGAATGTATCAGACTTTGCCTTAAGGAGATAAATAGACAATTTAGTCTTGAACTTTTCACTGAGGGGCTTTGGTGGTTCCAATTTCGTGGGGCGTCATGTTATTATTACTTTTCAGCGAGTGACGTTTCAAAAGTATCTGACAAAGACAGCAACACTGCTTGGTAAAGGTTCCGCAGACTCCAACTAGAGCACTGGCTGAAAAGAAACATACTGCACCAGCTGCCCTTTCATCGCCACAATTGAAAGAATGAATGAATGAATGAATGAATATACCCTTTATTGCACACTGTACATTACAAATGTAAAAAAATACAATGGGAAAATTTCCAAAGGCGACCTTATCCCCTAATCTGTATAACCTAATTTAAAGATTACAGGAGCTTAACAGATAGAGTATACAGATAGATACAGAGAGATTGTTTGTTTTTAGTGTAGGTATTTTGTTTGTATTTTTTTATCTCGTGTTGTCTGCTTTTATTTTTTCGTGTGCAGTGTATAAACCATTTTCTTCTTTCTTCTTTTCAGCTGCTTACAGTACGGGCAGCGACTGTATGCAGGCTATTCATTAATCTCTATATTAATACGTTGGATGGCTTATACCATACAAAGTGACGGGTTGCTTTTGCGCCGATTTGAAGCTCCCCTATAGGCTATTTTCGGAACTAAAAGTGACATATTAGGTTGAATACGCTTTGTGGACTGTGGAAATTTGCTTAGCAGGTGTCTCTGCGCCTTTCCAACGAATGCAAAACGTTTCGTTCTGGAGTTATAGCGTCAGGGAGGAAAACCCGACTTATTTTTATATAGTAGATAAATTATACGGGTGCATAATATACTATACCATTTTGATTCATACATTTTACTACGAAATCACCAGAAACGATCGATAAATGAACGGTATTTCACGAGGAAGATATCGTGTGTAATAGCTATTTTCCCTCATGTGCCAGTAAACACAACAACCTATCAAGTTGGATTTTGTAGGATGATATGTGTGTTTTTGGAGCGGCTGATTGACGCCTGAGAGCTGAATATTCAATGTAATTTCTCGCAACTCTTGTATTCTGTCTTACTCGCTTTGTTTAGGCTTGTATTGTGATAATATGAGGTTTAATATGTAACACTATTTATTAAAACTAAGCTCTTTCAATTAGAAACCTGGAATAAACAGCTCTACAATAGAGCATATGTGGTCCCGTGGTCGGATACTTGATTTCAACTCGGAGGTTACTGGTTCGAGACAGTGGACATGTACCAATGGGACTTTTTTTAGAGCCTATGTACGCAATGCTCCTACGGTAAAAAACGACATCGCATGGACGTATCTATGGAACCCCTATACCACAGGGTGTGTGAACCCTTTAATGGCGATGGGCTCATCCTCTGTAACGTTGGGCAAAATACGCGTATGGTCGTCGCAATTTGCTAAGCAGTATGTGAAGCGTGCTCATATAGGAGGTAACGCCACGCCACGCTGGGCAGGCGGGTTGGCGATCGCAGTGGTGTTGTGGCAGTCACAGAGAGCGTTGCTGCCCGACCTCTGGAGGGTTCCCTCGGTCGTCTCTTACTTCGCTGTCACCACACGACTTTGGGATTAAAAGGCGTGAAGTGTATTTTACCTTACCTGGATGAAATCGCTCTTTGTGTTAAGGTCGTCTTTCGCAATCTTACCATTATCATCATCAGCCCATATTTGTCCACTGCTGGACATGGACCTTTTATTTTAATATTGTACAGTGTGTAATAAAGAATACGTTAATTTAATACAAGCCTCGCTTGGATGACACTGGATGCCAAACATTCCTTATATCCAGTGGCGTGCACATCATATAGGCAAAAAGACACTGACTCATCATCATCATCAGCCCAAACTTGTCCAGTGCTGGACATAGGGCTCTCCAATTGGCTTCTCGCATCCAGCTTCTACCAGCCATCTTGCGTAGATCATCAGTCCACCTTGCCTGAGGGCGTCCTACACTCCGATTGCCGAGACGCGGTCTCCAATCGAGAACTCTGAAGAGAGACACTGACTACCTTAGCA
>SJJU01006034.1:0-24541 GCA_012932125.1 Conopomorpha cramerella | reverse complement strand
CACAGACGCTCAGACAATTTCGCGTAAAAGAGTAACAAAGATCCAAACGTCCATCAGTTCCAATAATATACTTTATGCCAGATATTCGGCCAACTGTACATGATTATCTACCTAACACAATTAATTACTGCAACCGTGATATCTTGACCTTAGCTCAGAGGATCTAGCGTGGGTAGTACTTTGAAAATTAGGTTATCCGTCGAACTAAATCGCGACTGTACCAACGTAGACGCTCCAGAATGTTCTAATAATATCGCTACAACAAAACCTCACTTATCATTAATGAAACGAAATTTCGACAAAAGGGACAATAAACTTTCTCATGCCTTGCTTGAGATATAACATTTTTTTTTATCGAAAACCAATATATAATATTTACTTTCAGATCACAAAAATCTGGAGGAAGTCGGCTGTCATTTCGAACGTTGAAAGCACAAACAAAATAAAAACGTTTATTAACTACTTTCGAAATTCGTTCAACGAGTCGTTCCATCTTCGTTCAATACAATATTGTGTGGAGCTGACAGAAGCTTTATTCAAGGTGTAATGGAAAGGTGCAGTGGAAATAACCAGAGCGTCATTAAAAATCAAAGAATAGATATTTTTATCGATACATTTTTTCCTTACACTAAAAAATCTTCGTGTATGGATATTGAATGACGAAAAGTTTTCATGAAATTCGATAATTAGTTAAATAGTTAACTACATATATTAAACTGTTTAATAGTTAACTACACATATTAACACGCACAATAGTCGCACTGGACGTCGAGTTGCGGAAACGCCCCGTATCATCTACATCTACAACTACACATATTCATAAACTTCATGTTGTTCCAGTTATTAAGGCTTAATCTCTGAGGCCTTTTTCTTGCACTGCACCTATTTGTTACACCCTGTAAACATACCAAATAGAATGACATTACATATTCTGTGGCCGGTGGGTAGTAGTAGTAGTAGCTAAAATTGTTTCTTTACGGCCTCGAGTTGCAGACGCAATTTGCTCGGTGCATTTTCACGGATCGTGCCTACCGCAATTCGGGAGAGATCGTGCCGACCATTTCATACATTTTGAACTCACCGCATTCCGCATCGCATTGGGGAATTTTCCATTTCATGTTATTGACATTATTGTTTAATTTAAATTTAGATTCGTTACAGCAAACCATAAAACCTATACTCTAGAGATATACCTACAGTTCGGGAATAATCTGATTGGTATATCACGTCATCGCACGGTTGAAACTCATATGCCATTAAACATCAAGATTATTATTTTTTTCTTGTCACAATATAACAACTCTACCTTATTTATGTTTTAGTCAAGAACTATTTTGGCCGACCGTAGTCATTTTCATGCTTGACTCCCCCTTTCGCACATTTTCTTGTCTCCATTTATGTAAATAATATGTTAACGGTCTCTGTTTATGTTACCCTTTCTGAGGCATTAACGACCACATCACAGTGTCTTCGCGTCGGTTTACTGTCGCATTTTCCGTCGTTAACAAACCAGCACAGAAATGTCAAAGGTCACTCTTGTATTCGATGTTTCGTATTATTGGTTATTTCGTAATAGTGAATGACATTAGCTACGTTCTGTACTTCTAAGCAATAAATACGCACATCAATAGTGTCTAGGGATCAAGAACATTTTTAGCTCTAAAAAAATTCTAATTTATTTAAATCAAATCTAATCTTCTGGATTGGTCTTCTACCTAATTACCCAGACCATGTATCAATGACTTATCACCACATTTTTAATAAATTATGAATGAATTATTCAGTTTTTGTAAAATATATTCTTGATTGCAATCTTCTAAAATGTACTTGATCCTTTTGATGTGTGTATAACAATAATTTTGTATTAACGAAGACAGCTAAACGATTGGTTTGTATTCAATGGGGAATTTTCTTTGACGTTTTTCTGACAGATTTTCGGGCGGAACTATGAGCATGTATGTTAAGTATATCGCTCATGGTGCTGCGATCTTCAGCTTATTATTCAGTCATTTCGTCACTTGATTAATTATTGTAGGTATTACGTTGCATTCCTATACACGCACTATAAGTACGCAGTATAGTATGGGGGTCTTCAAGTCACGAGTAAATAGGTACCAAATGAACAAGTGTGTTCCACCATAGACCACATCGCTGCTTAATATCAGGCAGGATGGTGGTCAAACGATTGCTCAATGCGTTTAAAAAGGTGCTTTATTGTATTTAGTAAAGATATTTCGTGTAACAAAAATACTCAAGAAAATAAGTACACTTCCCCAGACTCGTTCGGACGAAGCATTAAAATTTTTACGGTGTCGATTTCATTTTAATCGCAAATTCTAGAGTCAGCTTATCTTTATTTTATGTCCCAAATAGATTAAGAGCCGTGGCAATTTAGAATTGGTCTAAGAATTTCTGTTACGGCTGAGAAATAGTTTCAAAATACCTTGTCATCGTTAAAACATCAACTTAACTTAATTAAACATTAATTTAAACTGAGTTACGATGCTGGTGCAAGTCTCAACTTAATTAGTGGTCGATAAATACCCTTAAAATTTACCCAATAACAACAAGCCTAACTCTCAAGCTAATAATGATTTTTAAGGAATCATATATTCAAAGGCCATATTCACCCACTAGGGGCATTGAAGTGAGTTTGTGAGTAGAAATACTGACCTAGATGAAACAGTGTTCAAGGTACTTGCCTTTAGACCAAGCAGTTTTGGTTTGGTTGATTTGACGAAGAGCTTTTGTTGTATTTTGTATTTATTTATTTGTTTTGTCTATGTATGAAATACATGCAATTTCATAATTCTCATCAGTCACATGGGTTACCTAATACAATAATCGTATAGCCGTCACGCTTAGCAGGCGGGATGGCGATCGCAGTGGTGTTGTGGTTTAAGTCACAGAGAGCGCTGCTGTTCGTCTGGAAATTATCGACAATTATCGACATGCCAGATGAGTGTTCAAAGTTCTGTGTTCGTCTGGAAAGTTCCCTTGGTCGCCATTTACGATCCCCACGATGTGATAAGTTGGCTTGGGATGGTGACACGCGTATTCTATTCGGCTCTTGCTTGCATGTAACAGTGCCTAATTGTAAGTGTAACAGTATCTGGCACCGATAGCAAAATATCTCGTGCTGTGTAAAGCATCCTTTTATTATCGTGGGGAAATCCGTTATGGATCGTCGCCTCTTACGACAGGCAAGGGATAACCTCAGACCTATTCTTATGCCCGGAACTGTTGGGCTAGCGCGGCGATCACGTCCCACGACCGCCGCTGTGTAAAGCATCCTACCCTATCAGCGAAGCATTAATCCACAGCATGCTACTTTGTGTACCACCTGGCACTAGGACTGTTGAAAAAAAAAGGATTGTCTGTAAAATCGGTTTATGGGTTGTAGTGTGACGTGACAACGTCAAACATTACAGTAGTATAATATACAGGGTGGAAGGAAAACGAATTCCCTACAAAACAACGTTATAAAAAAAATGTTTTGAAAAAGAATGAAACACAGTCAGTTCCAGAAACCTAACTTAGCCGATCGCTCGAGCCGATCATGTCTCTCTCTCGTTCGTGTCGCGCTATCGCTTGCGGAATGGGACAATGACGTCATTTTTTTCGTGCACGCAGCCGTCATAATGTTCATATGAAATTTTGGGACGTGAACCTTTATATGATGGACTGGTGACTTGGCTGACAAAATAAAAAAAAATACACTTAACGCCTTTTAATCCCAAAGCGGGGTAAGCAGAGACACTTGCTTAGTAAGCAAATGCCCACGGTTCACCAAGCGTATTTAACCCAACGTGACAGGGGGTGAGGTCATTGCCGTTATAGGGTTCACACACCTTGTGGTGTGCGGGTTTCACCACGATGTTGTCCTTATTACCGTACGAGCGTTGCGTTGCGTACTGGAAAAGAGTCCCGGGACTCGAACCCGCGACCTCCCAGTTACAAGTCAAGTATTCGACCAACTGGATCACAGACGCTCAACGCTGACAATATCTTATAAATATACTTAATCATAGGCCGACAGTTGCCACCTACTTAAGATTATAATACAAAATACTGACCTTTCCTAAGAGCAGTATCGTTTTTACACAGGAAGCGCATGAGTGCTCGCGCCCCACCTATCTGCTGTTGAACGAGACGCTGCTCGTCTGTCGGCAAACACTTCCGGATCCAGGAGTCCATACACGCCATGCCAGTGTGGTACGCTCTGAGGGGAGATATAGTTAGTCAGTACCCCAACAATCATCATCAGCCACATAACGTCCACTGCTGGACGAGGGCCTCTCCCAATGAGATCCGTCATTTGGGGTGAAATGCCAGCAATCGCCACGCTTGGCAGGCGGGTTGGCGATCGCAGTGGTGTTGTGGTTTAACTCACAGAGAGCGCTGCTGCTCGTCCTCTGTAGAGTACCTTCGGTCGCCTCTTACGACCCCCATGACGGGAAAAGTTGGGCTGGGGTGGTGACACATGTATTCTATACGCCGTCACCACACGGCTAAACTGTCTGTCAACAATCATATTTTATTTATATTTTAGTTAAATAGATAACCAACTGAGAAAAATAGTAAGTGAACTTATATGGAGAAAAAACACTAAACAAACATATTTCCAATACAGAGTGTAAAAGGACCTCGAGCAATGGTCTTAGAAATGTTGTTGCTATTACCATTTTTTTGTTTTTCCCCGCATTGTCGCCATAGTAAAAGTTGGTCATATTGACGAGCCCAACAACGTTTCTAGGACCATTGCTCGGGGTCCTTTCACACGTAGCATAGGTCTCTCTCAAAAATGTCTTTTTCATCGTTATAAGTGCTGCTTCATAAGTACAAAAAGCTTGGTGAAAGTCACGTATGATTTGAGACTTGTGAAGCAAATTAAACGTCCCCGATGCGAATTGATTTCTTTTACTGTCCAGGAAAACCGACTCTGGAGTTTAATGAAGTGGCATCATACAGAGCAAAGAAGCTAGCCAAATCAAAGGCACGAGTGATATAAAGGCACTGATTGGCTTCGTTGTGGAGCTGGGCTAATTAGAAAAATGCTGTCCCTAATACGCGATGCAGCTGGTCCGCTGCTTAACAGATTGCGAAAAAATCCCAGAAATACAAACAAAATATCTTTATATGAAATAAAGAAGGATGGAAATGTAGGTCATGTCTAAATACTGCGTGTAAAAGGACTCCGAGCGATTGTCTTAGAGACGTTGTTGGGTTCGCCAATATGAACAACTTTTAATTTTACTTTTACTATGGCGGCAATGCGGATAAATGAAAAAAAAAATTCATGGCTATACAAAATGTCATCTCCCGAGGTAGTAAGTCGTCTATTTTGTTTGGAGAAAAAACATTTTTTTATTACTTATCCTAAAGTCTTTTTACACTTTGTATTACACATATCTTTGATTATATTATATTCTGTATTGACAAAATGGTCAGACCATTTTGTCACATGACTGTCTGTATTCAGAGCTCACTATCCATTATGAACATGGCTTGGATATCATAATGTTGACACTTTTCTATGCGTAGTAGTTTGGATTCACGAGAGCGTGAAATTACGTACCCGGGATACTAAATAATAAAATAACATTACTTTAGCCTACAACAGTGTTGTCATCGTAAGAAAAATCTCTACGACGACGTTGTCGTAAGAAAAAAAAAACATAAGTGAAAAATAGTAGAGATAGACGAGTAAAACACTATTTCTCTTTTCGCTGATTCAAAAATATGTGTGCAACTCTTTTTGAACTAAATTGACAGTTCTATCTTTCCTTCATCATCATCATCATCATCATCAGCCCATATCTGTCCACTGCTGGACATAGGCCTATCTTTCCTTACGTCGGATTATTTAAAAACATTCCAAAATAAGCAGCAGTAGACCTAATCACTAAGTACATAGGATAAAACAAAGTTGCTTCCCGCTGTATATTGATGGGTTTTTTTGAATTTGAATGGAAAGATTGATTCATGAGGAAGATTTAATTAGTATGTATGTAGTATGACAATTTAGAGCATGGGACCAATCATCCTGACGACAGCTTTTATGGTTACCCTTGAAGTGTAAATACTCAGAAATATTGAAGAAGCAAATGTTACTTTGGGAAGCAAAAGTATATAAAAGATTAACACGTATATTTCAAACGGGACCATACTTTCTGACGGTGGTGAAAAAAAATCATTTTAGAGATAATGTGCAGCATTGCACCCAAGCAAAGCGGGGGCAGATCACTAGTACTTACAAAATTGTAACATTCAAAGCCTATTACTTAACTGAATTGAAACCACACCGCAAATTATCGACATGTCAGATGAGTGTTCAAAGTTCTGTGCGGCGCGGAAACCGTTCATTCTGGTTTGTGGCCAATCAATAAGTGATATTTTCCAGTAGATCCTCTAATACAATAAAGAATGATTGGTGAAATGAAAAAGGATTCTACTCTGATTCGTTTTCTAGGAAACAATAAAATAAATGAACAAAGGATTTCTTTCAAATTGATATTGTAATATGATTACCAAGTAGATATTTTTATCCTGTTTCGCTATTACGAAATGATCGGATTAGATAAGTATTACCAATAGCCCAACCGCTTCAAACAAAATTGAACTCTATTATTCATCAAGGAAAGTCGTCGTTTTACAAAAAAAACATAACAGAAAATAAAGAGGCGCTACAAGAACTCGCCTCGTCCTCATTGTGTCTCTTTCACATTATTTGCCGTGTCCAAGAAAAACAATAAATCTTTAGTAGATACATTTTCAGTATTCGGCATACATACATAATACGTCACGCAAGTTTCCCAGATGGGTAGGCAGAGATCACGTGCCACACGCTGGCAAATCTGTTTCGCCTCTTTAAAAAAAAATCTAAATTTATGTTTAGAATCGGGCTTTCGACCCCTTTGGCATTTGACAAATATGTTGTAAAATGAATGACATTGTCCGTATCTCATGGTCCATAGCGCAAAACTTCACTATCATCATCATCAGCCCATACCTGTCCACTGCTGGACATAGCCTTCACTATGAAATTGAAAAAAGAAAAAAGGGTATTTTACGTATACTTGTGTTTTTTACGTACCCACAATGAGCATCCAACTCAGCCTTGTTCCTGGGCAACCCGACCGGTGTCTGCGGCACTAATTTTAAACATACATTCAACTCTGACGGTTCACAGTTTTCGTCTTCACTGATTTGACCGCAAGCGCCATCTGCAATAAAAGAAATGCATTCGTTACCACAACTGATCTTCTCTTCTTAACTTTCAGATAATAACACGGTACCTTATTTTTCATTCTGAAAACGTGACAGGTACGTAGGTGTTTGTTTTTTTCTGTGTGATGATTTACCATCATCAGCCATATGACGTCCACTGCTGGACGAGGGCCTCCCCCAATGATTTCAAGGATAATTTGGGGGGAAATGCCAATAATCGCCACGCTTAACAGCCGGGTTGGCGATCGCAGTGGTGTTGTAGTTTAACTCTCTGGTCCTCTAGAGAGTTCCCACAGTCGCCTCGCACAAACCCGCGACGAGAAAAGTTGGGCTGGAGCTCTTATAAATAAATGTACTGAATTGTTGAAAACATACACATTCCAAATAGTTGTAGTGCCTGAAACGAAATAGTAACGATATGTACACTGGCGAATATTTACCCCGTGATCGAATAGTTTCGGCCAAAAATTGAAATATCAAATCAAAACCTCCGGAATCCGAAATATCGAATCAAATTCTCCTATCGGAACAAATAAATGTAGACTGGGCATGCCATCACCGATAGAGACATTATTCGGTTAGGGGACCTCCAAAGCTATTGTGTCACAAAACACAAACGTTGGTTTATTTATTGCTTATTAGACACTAGTGGACTCGACAGACGTTGTCCTGTCTTAACTATTAATATGGTGGCCTATGCCAAGCAGTGGATGTCATTTTTTTCTTTCATACGAACCTTCTGCTGTCATTAATAAGCACAACAAAGAAAGAATTAGCAAAAACGGTCCACCCGTTCCGGAGTTATGCCGTGACAACGAAAAGTGGCTTTGATTTTTATATAATAGATAATATTGTCTCACTCTCATTGGTTCGTTTGATGCGGATGATACACAAACTTCACACCTTTTAATCCGAAAGCGGGGTAGGCAGAGGCACTTGCTTAAGCAAATGCCCACGGGTCACCAAGCGTATTTAACCCAACGTGACAGGTTGACTCCATCACCGTTATAGGGTTCACACACTTTATGGCGAGCGGTTTTAATCACGTATGAGCGTTGCGTTGCGTACATATGCGCTGAAAAAGAATCCCACTGGTACACGTCCAGTAGCCAAATTCGAACCCGCGACCTCTCGTTTACAAGTCAAGTATCCGACAAACTGGACCGCATACACGTGTTTTCCCGTAATTATGCCATAACAATATTGCTCCATCTAAACTCCAATCGTTAGGAGAACCAGTGACCTGGGTTCGCTTTGTGATGATTACTCCCTTAGTTCAAGTTAATTAACTTCAATGCAATCAACGTAAAGCATCCAGTTATGCGCAATATCCATCCGAAGCAGCCAAGTTACATAACAATCAATTACTATGTCAACTAGTAAATTCTACTAATATAATAAACGGGGAAAGCTTGGATGAATACTTGGATGGGTTTTTTTATCACAATGAACAAGCTTTTGACCACCATCCTGCCTGATGTTAAACAGCGATGTGGTCTACGATGGAGCACGCTTGTTCATAAGGTACCTATTCACCCGCGACTTGAACATCTTCAGACTGTACTGCGCAAGAAACACAGACTCCGGCAAGTCATTCCACATTCTGGTGGTTCGCACTATGAAAGTAGATGCAAATATATACAAATCTGGATGTTGCTATATCATGCAATAACAACAGCTGAACGGATTCCAATGCCATGTTATAATAATGTAGTTTATACAGATCGTTCACAGTTATTTCACCTTTCACAAAGGTCAGTACGTATATTCGCCAACCGCGGCTTCCGACTATAACAGTCAAAGATTTATATGTAAATAATATTTATTAATTATTGTTTTTTTTTTCATTTAGTACTTTACAACAACACACACACGTTGCCTTCATCCCATGGTAAGTAGATAAAACACTTGTGTTATGGAATAGAGACAACGAACTATACTTACTTAAATACATTTTTATTCATTTTTTAAGGAATTTAATATACATTTTTATTTCTTTTAAATATATACTTATATAAATAAAACACCCAAACACATCCAACAAAACAAAAGCGGTGGGAATAGAAACCACGACCTTACGGAATAGAGGCAGACATGCTGACCACTACACCAACGGGCCAAGGTAAGGTGAAGTATATTTCTTTTTACTATTTTTTCTTTGTTCACGAGGAGTCGGTTCATTTCGGTGGAAATCAGACATTTCTGTATTTTAAAGTAGACAACACCGCGTTTGGGAAATAACTTTGACAATTTAATTGCTAAATTTCTTTGTCACTTCGCACGCTCTACTTCTCAGCGAAGAATTCCGCAGAAGTGCTACACCACAAAACACAAAGTAATTTTCGCGACGAAATGAGACAATTGTTCTGAAATATTCGTGCACATTTGCCTCATTTTGGTGAAAACCTACCTTAACAGGGTAAATGGCAGGACAGTGCGGCTATGGCATTTTCTTTCATAAACGAAGTCGTATAAAGTAAAGTGACAGTATTATTTACATACATACATACACTTCACGCCTGTCTCCCAGATGGGTAGGCAGAGACTACAGATCTCCATTTGTCACGATCCTGACATACCCCTTTCGCTTCACCTACATTCATACATCTTTTCATACATGACCTCCGGTTTCGAGTACTTTTCACGACACCTTCCGCCAGGACATCACCAATCTGGTCAATGTATGTCCTTCTGGGGCGACCTCTACTCACCCGGCCCATTACATCACCCATATAAATCTCTTTCGTCAATCGACTTTCATCCATTCTCTCCATATGCCCAAACCTAATATTAAATATTTCTAAGATGTATGAAATATTGAATGACAAAATTTAAAAACACTATACGCGTTTTTAGACTTCAGATTTAATGCGTATTATCCTAGGAAGACGCTCCAACTCGCTGTGATTCGTTGAAACAATCGAAATCGATTAAGCTTGACATATTGGCTAATCACATATTATATCGTACTAGTGGACGCCCCGCGATTTCATTCGCGTAGTTTAGTTATTTTAAGCTTCTAACTTGAGCCATTTAGATTTTTCATACAAAAAGAAATTCCTGTTTATTCCCGTTCCCATGGGAATTTCAGGAATTCCTTTCTTGGTGCACCCCTATGGAATCTAAGCTACGTCCGTATCAAATTTCAAGTGTCTACGTTTAGTCGTTTGGGCTGTGCGTTGATATGTCAGTCAGTCAGCTTTTCCTTTTATATATTTAGATAGATTAATTTTATGTAGCGTGTTTCTTAACGGGTCATAAGGTCAAATCCAAATTAGTCGCTATGTGTGGAACTATTTTGGGGAAAAAGTGAAGTCTATCTAACATCAATAGGTATGTAAAGAAAATACATCGCTCATTTACTGCAACGATGTGATATTTCACAAGATTTTGTTACTGTGAAAAGAATTCTTAGTAATAGTAATAAGATGGTTATTTCAACAGCGTCACATTTTGAGATGTCGCGTTGTTGCAGTCAATGAGCAGTAAATATGTCAGTGCGCGTTTATTTAAAAAAATACTAAAAGTTGTATCTTATTGTACAACAAATACGTTATCTTCAATATTTTGCGCTGAAAAATCGTCATTTACGAATAAAAAATGTTTTAAAATACGTTACGTTTATTTTACTTTGTTTTCCTAACGGTATTTTATTTCACACAAATACATTGACCACGTTTTTTTTATTCTGTTGACGATTGTTCGTGTTCAATGAACTTTTGGCCCATGAAAACTGACAAGTTACATGGAAAGATAAAAGGTTTTTTTTTTTCGTTCAAAAGTAAAGCCTCTTTGATAGAGTAAATAGACCTTTACGGTTCACTTAAATCTGACAAGGTTTCTTTTAATTAAATATTTTTTTACCACATTTCATCTTTTGTTAAATATCTTTCATTATCAATTATTTGTGAGTACTTACTAGTTATTCATTTTCACTTGAAGCGGCCTTCTTTGGCTGTGTTTTGAACCATAAAAAATATTATGTATAATAATTTAGAATAGAACCTATAGTCAAAGGTGTTAAACAAGAATAAATCTTTACTTGTACAGAAGACGGCTCGTTTTCATTTGTACCGTTTTCAACGGACGGTAAACTGAATTCAGACCTTAACACCACCCAATAAGGTACATTTTCAACTAAACACAAACTGAGTATAAGAGAATTCCTATTCAGAATATCACAACGTCTATTTTGTCCAAGAACAATGACGCAATACCTACTTTATTATATCTGCTTTACTTCCTCATTAAAAGTTATTCTTATTCATTTTATAATAGGGATAAATGCATTCCACATGTTATTATTTTAATTAAAAGAACATGAAAGCGCCGCTTTGGAAAAAGAAAAATGGTTGCAAGAAAAAAAATTTCAACTTATTACCTCCATTACAATGTTATATCTAGAAAAAGTACGAAGTTCATGCTAAAAAATATATCAATCTTACTTGTGTGAAATAATCCCAAAGTGGCTCTTCTTTAGCCGTGACAAAATGTATAATTTGTGCATTATGTGTTATCTCAGTGAATGTTTATGTCGTCTTCATGGAAAAATTACAGAACGAATTTTGAAGAAACTGGGGGTTGAGACAAGTTATAATCTAGAGTAGACCCCGAATACATGTGTCACCAGCCCAGCTCAAGGTTTCCCATCAAGGGTTCGAGGCGACCGAGGGAATTCTCCAGAGGAGTGAGTTAAACCTCAATACCACTGCGTTCGCCAACCCGCCTGTCAAGCGTGGCGCTTATTGGCATTTCCCCACCCCGAAAGATCATGGAAATCATTAGGGGAGGCCCTCGTCCAGTAGTGGACGTGTTGTGCCTGATGATGTGCCGAAATTCCTACAGGGACCAAATAAACCGCGGGGCACAGCTAATGTAGCCAGACATAGTCAGATGTAACTTTTACTGTACGGTCAAGGGTCCATAAATAATGGGGAATTTTCTTTGGCGTTTTTCTAACAGATTTTTGGGTGGAGAACTGTCATAGTTTCCAAACAAAGTTTGACAGTAATGACAGTACTCCGCTCGAAAATCGGTCAGAAAAATGTTAAAGAAAATTCCCCATTAGAAATAAGCCCCTATGAAAATTACTAGAATAGCATTTAATTTAGATTTCCTGGACTGTTACACAATCTGATACCAGATTGTTAACTGGGGCGAGCAGTGGAGCAGCATGGTGCATGAGTTCCCAGAAGCTAAGTCGCCGTTCGGAGATTAATCCGTTTAAGCAGTATTTAATCAAGTAGTAAGTAATTACCTTAATGTACCTACGAAATGGAAACAATTTATGATTCAGTTTCAAAATGCTCAGCGTTCATTCAACGTAAATCCCTGAAACAACAATGAGGAGAAAAAAGAAAGTTGAAAACAAAAGAGATGCAACAACTTTATTCTATGATTGTGTGTCTCGCTCTTTTTTTTAAGAAAATTCATTAACTGCGAATGGCATAAAGTTCTACTGTGTGCGAAGAACACTTACTACGCACCTTGTAATTTTTACAATTAGCAGGTTTAAGACCACGTTTGTATCGCAGAAAAAACATCGCAGATTTTTATTATGACAGATATCGAACTAGATCAATTTTTAATGAAACGCGCACTGACATTATAACTCAATATTGTTCACCGGGTATATAGGCGCGAATATAATCCTGTACACTCGTGACCACGACGCATGCAACTGCGTCGAAACGTCGAGCAAAATAACAAAGGTAAGCTCGAAGTTGTCTTTGGTTTGATTCGCGCCTTAGATTTAGATTTTCGATTAGAGATATTGGACTACTTTTGATTTTATCTAACTATAGGAATATTTATTATTTAGAATACCGAAAGGGTGGTTTTACAGTAAGTGTTCTATGTTCATCCTCTAGATCTTAACTAAAAACATTTTAACAACAAAAAACGACGTAAGACGCCACTTTATCTAACGAAAAAAACCTTTATAATGGCACAAAGTCTTATAACTTGCTAAGCAAATGTCTGCAATAGCAAAATTCTTCCATTATTAAATTCTACGTGTAAAGGTTGGTACTCAAAATATTGAATTATTATTTAAAAAAAACAACCCTTAGCAGAAGGGTTCGCATTTTGTGGGGGTATGTGTGTTTTACATTATTGATTACTTATATAATGTATTAAAAAGTGTATGTAAAGGGTCTACGAAAAGAGTAGACCTCGGCTGGGTATTTCCAAATCGACCTATATCAACATTCGTTTGAAATGACCACGAATATTACTAACATTATCCATCACTGTTTAGTTTGTGTAGTGTCTAATGTTGTATTATATAAAAATGAATTGCTTTTCACTAGTCTCGCCAAAACTCAAGAACGGGTGGACTGATTTGGCTAATTTTTGTGTTGTATTATTCGTGGAAGTCCAGGGAAGGTTTAGAAGGTGTATTGATCTTTCAATGCACGAGGTAAAAATCTTCCTAGGACAAAAGAAGTGTTTGCCGGGACAGCTAGTGTTCCATAAATTAATTCTCTCATTTCGTTCGAATTCGGACTAGCAAATCATCACCTAGTCAAAATCGCTCGAGCTAGGGTCTTGAAATTTGGCACGTAGACTCCTGTATACATGTAGCGTTCAGATAAGTATGGACTTTGAAAAATATTAACCAGGGCGCTATATACTGTACTATGTACGAAAAACTGAAACAGTTAATCTCATTTTCTAAATTTTCTGTGAAAACGAAAACAATTTTTGCATGTCTGTTCTATAAAATCCTATACTCATGCCTAATTCATACCCACGATTTCACTTCCGATCGGAAGACATCTGTCTTCGTCAACGGCTACCCATTGCATAAATGGAACAGAATTTCGATTCCAAAAATAGCGACGGCAGAAGGGAACCTTGTATGATGATTCGGGAATTATTAGCATTAACAAATGGGATAAAACCACATGTCTTTCCTGTAACGACCGGGTCCTAGATGCTGCTATAGATGATGGATAGTAGTGTTAGATGATAGTTTGAGCTCTAGATCAATCAGTGATTTTCGGGTCTCAGGTAGGGTAGGGCTATTTTTCTGCCGCAATTGGATATTTAAACTAATATTATAAAGAAGAAAGATTTGTGATATTGCATGTAACTAATAAACTTAAAAACTAGTGGATCGATTAAAACAATATTTTGTTATTAGAAGTTAGCATAGGCTATTTTATCTATGAATACACAAGAGAACGGAATAAAAGGTGAGTAACACCGTGCCTAACAGTTAGTCTTTATTATATGTATACAATCTATAAATATAAAAATGAATTGATGTTCGTTAGTATCGCTAAAATTCGAGAACGGCTGGACCGATTTGGCTATTTTTAGTCTTGAATCACACGTGGAAGTTCAGGAACGGTTTAAAAGGTGTATTTCTGAAAGAAATACACGGTGTACAAAAGCGACTTCCTATGGCAAAATAAATGTTTGCCGAACTAGGTGTTTCGGTACCGAACAGAAAACATTTATATATTTGTAGTCTCGCTAAAACTCGAAGGGGATCGGTTTGCCTCGTTCTAGTCTTGAATTATTTGTCGAAGTGCAAAAAATATTTAAACGGTAAATAAATATTAATATTATCCATACAGCGACGACTTCCTATGGCAGAACGAATGTTTTCCGGAACAACTAGTTAATTAATAAAATAAAATTAATAAATAGTGTGTATTTTATAAATCGCTACCAGATCGACGATAGTATAAACTAGAAATGTATGGAAACTAAGCAGAGATTCCAGCGTGTGGTTTACAGTTCTGAACTTAGCATAATGGCGCTGCAGAATCCGCAACGCTAGTGTTCTATAATGTGCTATTCGAAATCGTTCTACCAAAACGCTTTTAGTAAAGTGATCTTTTGTCACTTTTGGAAACGTATAAGAACATTATTTACTAGAGGACTTGCCTTCATTGCGGATTAGTTATAGTCGTGACCCATGCTGATCTGGGGGATGTAAATATAATGTATCTACTGCCATTCTTCCTGGCATGTCGTAACAGCTGGGGCTATGAGCTAGTAAATTATAACTTACAGCATGTTTTTCATTGCCCTTGTGATCCTAAGATTCTGTCTACTACCTTTTGAGCGTTACAGATATGAGTGTGTGTGTGTGTGTGTGTGTAGTTATGGTTGTGAAGATGTTACGTTTTTTTTCAGGTCATCAATTGTATGTATGAAAATATGGACCTTCGCACAAATACAAATATTTCCCGATCTTAACTCAATATTGTTCACCGGGTATATAGGCGCAAATATAATCAAAGACAAGCTCGAGTTTACCTTTGTTATTTTGAACAATATTGAGTTATGATGTCTGTGCGCGTTTCATTAAAAAATGATCTTTCCCGATCTTACTTTGCATGTTTTTTTATTGCACTTAAGCAAGGGTTCGACCGCCATCCTGTTTGGTGTTAAAGTGCGATATAGTCTACTATTGAGTAGGCTAATCTATTAGATACCAGCGTAACAGATGTAGGGTAAACTGCCCTAAAGTATTTCTGTAGCTAACAGATAACATAGAGGGGCGTTCACCGACCAATGGGGAATTTTCAGAGATTTTTTTTGTTTCTCTTTATTATGACAGATGGCGCTAGATGTATTAGGGGGATTATGTCAACGAAATGACTAAACTTCAGTCAGTATTGAAGGCGGCAGCTAATTTTTTTATTGTTTGTTTACACGTTACAAAAGTGAAGTTTAAATAACTTATAAAAAAGTAATAAAATATAACTGACAGAAATCACCCTGGAGACCTACTAGCGACATCTAGATACGAAATTTTTGGTGTTTGAAAATTCCCCATTGGCCGCATACTTGTTGTTTGTCAACCACTTAGAATGTCAACCATGCCTTTGTGCTATTCTGGTTTGAATAGCACAAAGGTACGAATGCTACCACTACTGCTAATAAACATCCTAGATCAATACCACAATAGCCAACAATTCTGAAATCCGCTATAACTTCGTCGGTACAAACTAAGCTGCAAGTTGTTGTTCATACCAATGCAAGCTCTATATTTACTACCTAGTAACTTACTAATAATGTTATCCCTTTCAATTATTTAATTTAAGGTTAAGATTTACTCGATTTAATATTAAGATACAAAAGAAAAGACAGTTTAGTATGTAAAAAATGCACTTTACGCCTTTTAATCCCAAAAATATTCGGTATCCCCAAAAAAACTTGGTATTTAACACAAAATCATAATATATGTTCAATAACAAGTGGATTGGATTATAGGGGATAATAGCCGGTTTCAATTGTTTACGAATAACAGCAACATTTTGACTTGCCGATTTAAGACTCGTTATCCATAAAGCATATAGGAAACCGGAACAATACCTGCGACAAGCAGGTGGCATTGGATTCCAGGCTGTTATTGTTACATACTGTTATTCGGGAAAAAGTGAGGTCAATATTAGTGGAATACCAATTTTTGCCATGTACTCATGCTCATTGCATTTGATTCATGCTCATTCATGCGCGTTGCAAATGCCACGGTCTTCGTTGGTCTAACAATTTATTTACGTCGGAACAGTAATTCATTTGTAACTTCACTTACAAAGGTTAGCTCGCAGCTTTTAGGAACTATTTTTTTTTCTGTGACTGACTAACAGAGCTTTTAGCTTTTAGAACTTCACCTGAAAAGATTTCGAAATACAGCATCGTATGTCATTGTCAAGTTTTTTTGTTGTAAAAACCATTTTCGACTACGACGTAGTTGCAACTTCCCGTAGCATTTTACGCGATTTCGTAGTCGAATAGCAAATATCGATTTTATTATGCTCCAGTATTTCGTAGCTAGTTTTACATTATTAGTATATTGCATTGTTTGTCAGCAAAAGGCTCAGAAGAAATGCTAACAATATACCGCGTAAATGCAAACAGTCAATACAACTTTGTCTCAGTCTATCAATATTCAGTACCTACTAATAAAATTAAGTACCTATTGAATAACAATTTTAAAAAGACAGTTTGACTTGCCTGTTTCCCCCAAATAACAAGGCCCCTTTCCAAATTGACGTGGCTTCTCTTGACAATTACCAAATGTTGTTTCCATGTTCATAATATTTTATGTATCACTGCTACTCCTTATGGTAATAAGATAAACCAATTTTAATTTTGTTTTGATTTTGTGAAACTGTCCGAAAGAAACAACTTTTGTTCTGGAACTTTTCACTTAATGGAATGAAAAGATGAAAAAAAAACAAAACATTACCCAATATTTTTTTATGAATTAGTCCCCTGGGGACTTTTAGGTACAAAAGACAATCTTTCGTCGTTGAAAAAAAACATGTTCTTTGTTTTCTCTATGACAATAAATATTTCCTCAACGTCTTGTTAAGTCAACAATATAAATATTACATTCAATCGTTGATGAACAAACAACAATAAAAAAGAAATAATCAAATATAAATTACAAACAGTATCCACCACATGTTTCGTCAAAATACTTATGCATCTAAACAGACAAGGCATCCACAGCATGTTTCGTCATTTATAAATTACAACTAAACCAAACTATAGTCTACTACTGGGTTCAAACGCTCCTAATACACTTGCCGCGTTACCCGTTGATTAATTCAAGAAAAAGTACGAAAATAAAACGTAAAGGGCCTTATACAGTAGTATATACTATTGTATAAGGCCATTTACGTTTTATTTTCGTGTAATATAATGCAAACATTTCAATGTCTACCCGACATGATTACGTTGTAGCCTCTAGGGTTAGAAGCTTAGTACAAAAGGATACGAGTAGAAGTGTCGATTTGTATCTGTAACCGCAATGCTATCTATTGGATAGCTTCTGTGGGATGTAGGTTATTTAGGTCTCGTTAGTACCGGCGACAAGTTTTACTATGGATGATCCGGAAATAACAAAATGTACAGAAATAGTAGAAGGAGAAATACCCTTGAGTCCATTTTAGCAGACGCCAATGCCAGAGCCGAAAACAATGTTGGCTCTCCATACAATAACTTATGTTTTTGTATAAAAATGTCTAACTTTTTTCTTGATTGCACTTATTGTGACTTAACAGCCAATCGCGCGTCCACGTTTTTAGTTGTTATGTACCTATTTGGCATATAAATAGCAGTTTGTCAGACCTCTAATAGTGATTCAATATCAGTGTGGTATTTCACACAGAGAGGCACACACACAAACACTCCACGCCTTTTAATCCCAAAGGAGGTAGGCACAGGCACTTGATAAGCAAATACCCACGATCCACGAAGCGTAATCCACCCAACCCCGTAACCCGTATTTAACCCAACGTGACAGGGGGTGACCCCATCGCCGTTATAGGGTTCACATACCATGTGGTGTGCGAGTTTCATCACGATGTTGTCCTTCAACGTACGAGCGTTGCGTTGTGTACATAGTCTCTGAAAAAGAGTCGAATTGGTACACGTATAGCAGCCGGACTCTAACCCGCGACCTCCCGGTTGCAAGTCAAGTATCCGACCAACCGGACCACAGACGCTCTTACTGCTATACTTATGCAAAATAAACGAGAATAAAAGTATCACTGACATTTTTGTCTTTTAAAAGAAACAGCTTCTAGGTATACAGAATTATTTGCAATACCGTTATGCCAATACTGATCGAGCGTCACAAAGGATCTGGTATCCTTTGTGAGAAGTAAAGTTAGTATTGCACTTGTCACAAAAAGAACAAATATTTCCACAAAGAGTTTCGAGTTCCTCACTGCTTTTGGAACGATTCCCGTAAATTAACATGAAGCTATCAATGAGAGGTTTTGTGATTGCTTTAAATATGTCAAAAGTAGTTCCAAAACATCTCACAGATGGCGCTAATCAGACATGATCTTAAGGCAAGACCTTAATAACAAAGGCTTCAAAGGAGAAACTCATTTTAGAATTGTCAACAAAAAATAAAAATATGAAAGACAACCCTGTCTAGGTAGTGCCATCTATTGACATTTCTTAGAACTGTAATAAGCCACCTGTCAGAAAACCTCCCAATGGAAGAGCTTTGAGTCTACACAGACATGCGATACGGGAAATTACGGGAATCGCCTTTACGGTGAAGGAAAACATGGAGGAAAACCGTATAGTTAAGCGCTTAAGACGCGACGTACTTCAATGGTTTTACTACCTATTAAGTTGGGTCCCTCATGTTGAGGTTTGGGTTGTTATCGATTGTAGTTAAATAAATTGGACCTTACCCTCAATGAGGTATGTTATGTTTTAAGTAACTGTTGTTCATAGAGAAAAATGGAAATTCATTTATTCTCGCAACAATACAACTTAAGTATTCAAACGATTGGAGATAAGTAGTAAATATAAGTACATACAATTGTAATAAGTATATTTTTAAGTAGGTAGTTAGGTAACTACTAGTTTACAATATCTGGTAGGTATATATGTATAGTTTTGCATGTTGTGGTAGCCTTTAATTAAGGCGGCACTTGCCATGATTTTTTAAATGTTTTGTTGTGTTTAAATATTTTTTGATGTTAAGTGTACGACCTTGTTGGCTAGCCAAGTTAAATAAATAATCTATGAGAAGTTGAAGAACAAAGAAATGAAGACAAATAACGAAGGTAAGCTGAATGCTTGTCTTTGGCTAATTTCGCGACGTAACACCCGGTTTAAACTATGAATATAAATGAAGACAGTTTATTGTTGCTAGGAGTGGATGCTCATTAACTATGTCGCGCGAAAAGGCTGGGCCTCAGGATTATGCCTGCGCGGTGCAAGCCATCTGTGCGGAGGGCGCGGGGGGTCGGACACTCCACGCAGGCCCTGGTTCGTGTTTTTAATGTGGGGTTTTCTTTGACCTTTTTCTGATACATTTTCGAACGGAGAACTGTTATTACTGTCATACTTTCCAAACAAAGTTTGACAGTTCTCCGCCCGAAAATCTGTCAGAAAAACGTAAAAGAAAATTTACGCAATTCCTTTTTTTTGTAAGATTGTTAAAGTTTTTTTTCTGTTTTACAAAATACAAGCTATTAATTACAAAGGTCTTTATAAACGAAAATAACGTAAGGTAACTTATGGAAATGCAGCAATAAATAACTAAATACTTGTCCCAAGGATAGGTGATATTTATATTAACATTATGTGGGTTAGATGGAACATCCACTGGAAATATTATGTGCTTTACTTTATTGTACCTACACGCGAAATACCTAGCTTTTTTTAAATTATCCGTTATTAACCATGAAAGAAAAATGAATAAACTTTAATTATCAATGTAGCCACAAAAAAATATACGTATGCATTTTTCGTGTACCCTTTCACCGTATTGCAACCACAAAAGATTAAAATTCAAAACGATGTTCACTATCGTTCAAATGCAAATAGTATTGTCGGGAATATCATAAAAAACAAAAATAACAAAGGCTTCAAAAGGCAAACGTGTCAGTGATACTTTTTTCTCGTTTATTTTGTAAAAGTAAATAAGAAACGGACATTTTGATAAATGTTTGCGGCCATCGCTGGTGTTATATTTAGAATCATTTGAGCTTTAATGCACACAAAATTATTCGTGATGCGAGCTCAGAAATAAAATAGTGATTATCTTCCGTATTTTGTGTTTAGTTTGACGCATCGTAAATAAATGGGACAATTTTAATATTGGTTTATTTACCACATATGTTTGAATTAAATATTCAAAGGATATTTGTCGTCATTAAATAGTTCTGAAATAATCCGTATAAAATAATATAGTATTAATGGTAGATATTTTCTTATACGAAAAGTTTTTTTTCAAATTGCCTCCTAAGGGCGCTTTATATTTTATTGTTATTTATTACCTAATTATGCATTTATACTAGTTAGGAACGTTCCTAAGTATTAAGCAAAACTGAATTTATCAAATACGATTTTTAGTAAAAAAAATCCGTTTTTAAACAATTCAAACGAAATGACGCGCCCGTTGGTGTAGTGGTCAGCATGTCTGCCTCTGTTCCGTAGGTTCGTGGGTTCGTGGGTTCGATTCCCGCTGACAACTGTACTACGGTGAAGAGCTTTTTAGTACTTGTTGGATGTGTCTGGGTGTTTCATTCATATACGTTTGTATTTTTTTTTAATGTAGGTATAAGTATCTCGCTGTCCGATTTCCATAACACAAGTTTTAGCTACTTAACATGGTATGGAGGTAATGTGTGTGTTGTTGATAAAATATTTATTTATTACTATTATATATAAGTAAACCTTTTCTTACAATTTTGTTGAAGCTTACAATTTGGCGCATATAGCCTTATATTTTTAAAATATACACGGCCGTGTCTTTTTTAGATCTATAGACTTGAATCATGTTCTTCTAATTTTAGCTTTTATTCCGATGACCAATCCTGGCGGAGAACCCAGAGTCCGCTTTTTGATATTTTTTAGCTTTTTTGGCTATTATTCGAACTACAAATGTTATGCGGCAAATCGCACAGTTAGAACAAAAGTGACACAAAACAAAAGGTTTCATCTTATGAAATTGAACCTTAACATAAAAGATACAAAACTTAAATTACAAAATCGTCATGTTTCGTATTGGGTCCTTTTTGTTCTAACTATGCGAAATGGTCAACTCAACTACTAAATTTTTCAGACGCCGATAGCTTCAACGTATATTGAAACAATATCCGGGACCGACAGTTTAATTGAGTGTCTGGTCTTAAATTAAATTTTACCTCTACACAGCAGAGAGTTCCGTTTCCTTTCGAAATACGGAGCACTATACTCTGGTAAATTTAATAATTCCATTTTGAGAGGGGCGGTGTTGTTTCTTACATGATTGCATTCGATTAGAAAGTATCGATTTCCTAACTCGAAATCTTCGTTGTAAGATTTATTATTAAGAAAATATTTTGTTTTTGCTTTGTGTGTACCAGTTTTAATAAAGATAAAGCGTAGTAATTAAAATACATTAAAACGACCACGGCACATATTAAATAAAGCAACAACTATTAAAATTATCCGATTCTTAAAAAAAAATATCGATTTTCACGATGCCTCTATATTCCCAGAGTTGCAACACTACCAATATTGATTAAAATACGTACCATGAACCGACTTTTTGGCAACGACTTAAAAAATATATATTTAATTTATTTAATGGGAATTGTGAGTTGCAAAGTGTTTAAAGTGCTTTTGTATCAAATATTCATCATTAGATAATAATAACAATAAATGTATTTTATTATAATTTTTATAAATGTCAAAAGTGTTATTATGGTGTAATGTAATATTTTTACTATATTTGAACGTCCGTCCTTTGTTTGGTCGTTGATGTTTATGTCAAAAAGAAATTGTTAAATTTTCCCAACTATAAGGAACAACACACAGTTTTGTCTAATATTACGGTACCAGTACACTGTTATGTTATTGAAATATTTATTGTTATCAATTATTTAAAACTGTTTTTTTAATTTTATAATTTTGTTGCCACACCCTAACTGGGATTGTTCTTAGATGTAGACAAGATAACATATTATATACTGGTACCGTAATACAGACTGTACAAAAAAGTATTTCACAACAATATGGAAGAACTCTTATAGTTGGTTAATTTTCGCGCCATAATACCCGGTTAAAACTTTGAACATAATGTCAGTGCGCGTTTCAAAGAAAGAAGAACATACCCGGATAAAAAATACAAAACCTACCTAAACAGTAATGATATGGTCCCGTAATAGATGGATCCATATCAAACGTCGTGCATTTTACTTAAGATCCTGTCTATAAAGGTCGTTTTTGCATGAGCGGCATAGAATACAACCTAACAAGTCTTCAATATCAATTTCACGTCAACGGGACTCTAAGCACGTGTCTTCACAGATAATGCGACACGCGTGGAAAATGTGGAAGAGGTGCCTTTGCATAATATATGGTAGAGGTTTTACTACGAAGAAAAAAAAACGAATGAAAGGACGCGGGAAAAGCAGACGTCAATATAACCTCTGTACGATGGCTCCTTGGCGGGAAAATATTGACGTTTCGTTTTTTTAATAACTTTTTTTAGGAGTGTAAAATTATATAGTCTAGGGACCACGCAGGGAAATGGGGAGTGTACTAATTTAAATGTATGAACATAAAAGAGTTTATGTTTACATCCACTTACGATGAAGGTTAACATACTAGGAAATCTGTGGGTATCTGAGGAGTAAACAAAGATATTATATTAACCATTTTTTTTTTTATTTTGTCTTATGATTGTTAAGGGCGCAGGTATTGTATTCTAATACATATTGATATGTTTTAGAAAAAAACCATTGGTTTTTGTAATATTCCATATTATGCAACTTAATTAAGAAAGAAAACAGGAGGAAACATCGCGAGGAAATCACAAAATACGCTTCGCTTTACTCAATATTTGCTCAGCAAGCGCTTCTGCCTCTGAGTAGTCTAGAAATCCATTTCATATTACGTAGGTACTGAAACGTGCGATATGTACATGTGAGCGTGTATTTTTGTTACTTCTTCATAAAATAAGTACCGAATAGATTTTGACGAAACTTGAATGATGTTATCCGCAGATGTGAAAGAATTATTGTTACGTTACCTCGATGCTCTGCCTTGTGCTCTTTTCCGAAGAAAACCCGAAGCCGAATGCAGATGGCGCTTTTTACACTTGACCCATATGCATCAATCAAAGTGAGCCTGTCAAATGTACTTGTAGTAACAATCAATTAACCAATCTTGCGGCTTTGGATCAATACTAGCGCCATTAGTTCATGAGCTTTCCTTTTCCTTTACACATTGATTCACCAGTCGATTGTCTTTTTTGGGTTTAGCAAACCTGACGTCATTAGTTCGTGGATTTTCCTCCCCATTGACACTAGAGGATCGAGCGTAATTAAGCACAATGGGGCGAGAAGACCCCGGGTCTCCTCGTGAAAGCAAGTTAGTAGTGTATATTTTATTACGTACGCCACTGTTGGAATTGATCGAAATTTAAACGGGACCAAGCAGGAAGCACCAGCTTTCAAACAAAAAAGAATCATCCAAATCGATTCACTCAGTACAAAATATGTTTGAGTTAACAAATATAAAATAATGATATACCGACGAATTGAGAACTTCCTCCTTCCTTTTTGAAGTCGGTTAAAAGTAGGTACGGTATTGTCGTTTTAGAATACGAGCATCAAGTACAAGGGGGGCAATCCGATATCTTCCAACTCGATATACATATTTCGTTTTCAAAAAGATAGAGGCCGTGATGAGTAAAAGGCCTCCTCAGCAGCCAAATGACTCCCCTAGTGATTTCCATGATAATTTGGGGGGAAATACCAATAATCGTCACGCTTGGCAGGCGGGTTGGCGACCGCAGTGATGTTGTGGTTTAACTCATAGA
>SJJU01006033.1:0-21296 GCA_012932125.1 Conopomorpha cramerella | reverse complement strand
GTGTAATTTTCATGTAATAAAACCTTTTTAAAAATAAGTTTTTCTTTATACGCTAAAAATAATAAGCTAACTTTAACTTGAAAACTTTTCCATCAACTTATAATGTCATTACACTATTAAAAGCTTGTCGCGAGATTTAAGTAGGCACTTAGTTTGAGTTTGAGTGTTTACCGACTAAACATCTAAACGAAGGAGGAGTATAAAGAACAAAAATCGATGAGTCTATACTATAAATATACTGATGAATGGGGAAAATGCAAGAGTGGTGTGTCAGGCTTGTAGCAAATTAAGGTCGATTGTTTCTGTCTACACCTCTGGTGGTGTGAAGCTATGTAGGTACCAGGCACATAATATGTCTGCAAGTAATTAAACACAAGAAAATTATGTAGTTAAATCCCGCGACAAGCTTTTATGGCGTATTAATAGTGTAATGACGTTATGTTGTTGATAGAAGTTTTAAAGTTAAATTTATTTTTTATTTTTAGCGTATGTAAATAAAAGGTTGTTTTAAAAAGGTTTTTTACATTTAATTTATTTTTAACTTTTTAGTTATCGCTAAATACTATATATTAGTGGGTACGGTATGGCAAGTAATTAGTGAACAACCTGGAAAAAAATTAATAGACAGAATAATCTAAAATTAAGAGTAGGTGACAAACTATTGATAACTTGCCGGAGTCTGTGTTTCCTGCGCAGTACAGTCTGAAGGTCTTTAAGTCGCGGGTGAATAGTTACCTAACGAACAAGTGTGCTCCATCGTAGACCGCATCGCTGCTTAACATAAGGCAGGATGGTGGTCAAACACTTGTTCATAGTGATAAAAAAAATCTTGCTTCAATAATTGCTCGTATTTGCTGTGGTGAATATTTTGAAGCAAGTTCGAAGCTAAAACCTGGCGTCTAGTGCTGCCAGCGCTGAACAATTATTATCAGATAATGTTACACCTCCTAAAGGTTATTTTACATTTAGACAAGTTACTGCTTATGATGTAACAACAACTTTTCACTCTTTAAATGCTAAAAAGAGAGAGGACTTATGGGGTATGTGGGAAGACTATTAGGTCTGTAATTACTGTGATAGATTTTTAGCTGTAATTTTCAATGTATCTATTAAGAAAGGGGTTTCCTGGATCTAATGAAGCTAAGTAAAATAATTATTTTATTGAAATCTGGTAATTCCGAAGATAGAAACAATTATAGGGCAATTGCTATTTTAACTCAATGTTGTTCACCGGGTATAAAAAAACAATACACTTCACGCCTTTAATCCCAAAGGGGTAGGCAGAGGCACTTGCTAAAGCAAGTACCCACGGTTCACCAAGCGTATTTAACCCAACGTGACAGGGGGTGAGCCCATCGCCGTTATAGGGTTCACACACCTTGTGGTGTGCGGGTTTCATCACGCTGTTGTCCTTTACCGTACGAGCGTTGCGTTGCGTACATAGGCTCTGAAAAAGAGTCCCATTGGTACACGTCCAGTAGCCGGACTCGAACCCGGGACCTCCCGGTTACAAGTCAAAGGTCCGACCAACTGGACCACAGACGCTCTCTCACCGGGTATATAGGCGCGAATACCTATAATCAAAGGCAAGCTCGAACTTACCTTTGTTATTTCACTCGAAGTTTCGACGCAGTTACATGCGTCGTGGTGTATATAATATTGAGTTATAACGTCTGTGCGCGTTTCGTTAAAAAAATATCAATTGCTATTTTACCTGTATATAGTAAAATATTTGAAAAACTTATGTTATGTAAACCAATTGCTTTTTTATTTTATAAGTAATAATTTATTGCACTCAAAGCAAAATGGGAGCTCTAGTTAAGCATATTTTTGCTTCTTGGGAGGACACAAGAAATGTCATTGGCATTTTTGTGACCTCTCAAAAGCTTCAAAGTTAAAATGATCTGTCAATCATAAGTTCATATTTAAATAATCGCAAGCAATATGTAGATATTTATTTTTTTTATTAAACGCCCACAGATGTTATAACTCAATATTGTTCACCGGGTATTTAGGCGCGAAGCTATGGGAAAGGTATGTCGATGATATTTTCTGCATTTTCAAGGGCGACAGGCAAGCGGTGAGATGCGGTTCACGTATGAGATGGAAGAAAACAGGACTCTGGCTTTCCTTGACCTCAAGATAATGGTAAGACTGGATGGTACTTTGGCACACACAGTACATAGAAAGCCCACACACACGGACAGGTAGATACCTGCATGTAGAGATCTACATGCTACTTCTCACCATCACCCACGACACCTGGAATCTGTTGTAACATCCATTACAAACAGAGCACATGATCTTTGCGACCCTGAACATTTACTCCGATGCCTCCAAGAGGCAGCCACCATGTCCGTCCAAGTACAAAATCAACAGACAAGTCCCAATATATTGCATCGAGGAGTAAGACAAGGGGATGTTATTTCCCCGAAATTGTTCACAAATGGAATGGAGGATATGTTAAAGACGCTGCATTGGAAAGGGCGTGGAAACAACATCAATGGCGAACACATCTCTCACTTGCGATTTGCAGACGACATCGTCATCATGGCAGAAGCGCTTCCAGGACCTTCAACTAATGTTGAATGACCTAGCTGATTCTTCTTGATTGGAGACGCCTATGTCTAACAGTGGACGAATATGGGCTGAATGATCATGAATAATAGAGTACCTACTGTTTTCTACTAGTTGCGTTCTTTCCTTTGATATCCATATTGTAGGGATGAGGAAACAATACGTTATGCGCCATTTCGTAGCGGTGACTATCTTGGATTGATTATTGGGTACTCTCATAGTTGAGTTCTTTTATTTGACACCCATATTGTAAGTATCATGAAAGAATAAGTAATACGCCATTTTGTAGCGGCGGCCATCTTAAATTTATTATAGTGTACTGTATTCTACTAGTCATGCCCTTTCATTTGATACCCATATTATAGGGTTTGTGAAGGAATCTTGGATTTACTATTATATTAAATACATTAAATAGTATTGTCATCGGAACTAGCCATATGTACTAAATATCAAGTCAATCGGTCAACAGGAAGTGGGTTATTCAAGTTACTAAATTTGCCACAAACATAAAACGCCGCGGTGAAGCTAAATAAAACACTTTGGGCCTTACTAATAATGGCTATTTCGAAGATACACAAAGCTCAACTTAACTTGTCAGTTGTATGTCAAATACGGAATAACCAGTTCAAGTAGACCTGTAATAACCGTTGTAAAAGTCACAACGTGTTTATTGGTTTAAAATTAAACTATTTGTTACTTCGATAAATATTTCTGAGAAAAACTTTCACATTGTTGATTTTACGTCGCGGCAGAAACGGTCGTGTCTATTTCTAGATATAACCATCAGTCTGCAGTCCAATTAAAATACTTTTCAGAAAGATTATGTCTATTATTACGGCACGTAGCTGCAATACAATAAGTCGTATAAAGGCCTCTTTCTATTTTTGTCGTCATCATCGTTGCATACTGGCCCGCGTAATTATAACGTCAATCTATAGTATAATATTATATAGCTATATATATAATATTATAAAGCTGAAGAGTTTGTTTGTTGGTTTGTTTCTTTGAACGCGCTAATCTCAGGAACTACTGGTTCGAATTGAATAATTCTTGTTGTGTTGAATACACCATTTATCGAGGAAGGCTTTAGGCTATATGTATAACATCTCGCTGCAACTATTAGGAGCGAAGAAATAATAGAAAATGTGACAACAACGTCGAACATTTTTCATCCTTGAGGGCTTCCGTTGCGTGCGCTGGGAAAACGGTTCAAGATAGCAAAGATATATGTATGAAAGAATTATTCCTCTTGAAAGGATCTAAAAAAATGTCCGCGGCAGTATATATCTTTAAGATTAACTTATTAGAACCGTTTTTATTAATATGCCATAAACACAGAAAGGTTAACAAACATTTTTTTTTCTAAAATGAGAAATAAAGAACGCCATTTGCATCTCATCGCTTCCCCTCACAAAATCTTAACAAACATTTCTTCTTTGACATTCAAGCAATTATTAAGGCTAAATATTACATTGTTTTCCCTGTAATACGGTTTTTATTAATTGTATTTCGTAATTTCCGAAATAATTTGACACAATATTTCGTCTTAACTGGATTTTGGAAAATTTTCTACCTTTTGTACCAGGTACACCAGGTACTCTCCGAAATACGACAAGTCCTCAAAAAAAATTGTGCCTCTAAAAATTATGATTAACGATTCAATCGATAGTGTGACGATTGGACGTCATTATGTCCAAAAGAACCGCATCTGCTCGACGTCTCTCCTCTGATCTGCAGCCGTTTCGAATCTTTGAGTCTAATTTTCTCGGTAATGAAACTGTTTTTTAAAAAGTACAAAGGGCACTCCCATTCGGGTCTGCTACACGATCGAATTATGAGAAAGTACCCTTAATTGAAGATTGACACTTGTTGAATTTTTCTAAGTCTGCGCCCCCAAGGATATACCTGCTGCTCTCGGAAATTCGACTAAGTCCCTAGCTTCATACAAAATCGACCAAAAATATTCTAAGTCCAGAACCAATTTTTTTCTTCTTTTTTTTGCTTTTCGCACGTTTTATTATAGGTCCAGGAAGCGCCCCGAAGGGTATACTCCAACTCGACCTTTGCGCCCCTAACCTTACCCCCGGACCGGAGTTACCACTCGCGACTCCTGACGCATCCAGTCCCATGGAAATATTTTTCATTTTTTCAAAAGAAAAATATGTTTTTGTTTATTTTTAAAACTTTTAACAACCTTTTTCGACTAATCCTAGTAAAGTTATCAACAGTTTCGGCTCTCAACATTATTAACCAACTTATCGTCAATCTAAAACTCGAAAATACAACGTGGGTTCAAAATTGTTCAAATTTTTCATACCACCTAGAGTGTGATTCGACATTGTAGATGTATGCCTAACGTGTTATACCTTTATGAATAGGTAGCTATTAAAACGTAGATGTTTTATTTAAAATCAGCCATATCTTTTTTTAAGATTTTTCAAATGAAATAACCTTTAACACTCTCTCACGACTTATCTAGTAAGGATATCTACAGTTTTGGCAATTAATATAATTAATCATCTTATCGTCAACGTAAAGCCCGAATAATAAATTACAGATTCTTATAAAAAAAATATTTCCACCTTTATAGGTAAATGTTTCCCCTTCCCCCCGGACCTCGATAAAGAGTGGACGTGTCTAGACCTTGTTAAATTATTTCAATGTTTTTTAAAGAATATTAATATCGCTAAAATAACAGTTAAATAATAGGAGTGCATAAGTGTATAGGGAGTAAGGCGTGTGCGCAGCGAACCCGATCAGGGACGCGTGGTACCTGTCTCGCGGAACAAGTTTTTGCCACATCCTGACGTACCTACCTCAACGCGCGTCACTCGCAAGTTGTATCGTCGTGGTGCGAATGCGGTTCGCTCCAACTACCCGCTGTCCCTTATCGTTTACTGCTCTCCTGGTAGTGCGCTCGGAACTAGTTTACCTGTCTTGCAGAGAACTGTGCAGATTCTGGATGTCTTGCGTCAATTGCCATAGAAGAAAAATTGCATATAACTTGCATTACATGCGGATCATGGGCTCTGTATATTTGCATCTCATGAGGCATTTGCGGCCTCTCAACTGACATCCAGAGAACAATGGGAATGTCCTGCGTGCACTAGTAAGCGGTCTCGACATGATAATTCAAACACACCAGCTCGCTCATCTTCGCCGTACGTCAACACGGCTCGCCGAAACAACTCGAGCTTAACTACAACGACAACCAATTGCAACTGTATTTCGTTTGACCAAGTCCGCGAAGTGTTGCGTGCCGAAATGCGAACATATTTCAAGGAATCTCAGAAAGAGATGCAAAACGAATTATCGGCGATCAAAGAGTCTTTGGCATTTATGAACGAGAAAATCGACAGCATAAATTCTAATTTCGAGAAGTATAAACGAAACGTGGATTCCATTATAAAGGAAAATGTAACCTTAACGGCCTCTGTGGCCGTTTTAAAAACCAGGCTTGATGTGATGGAACAACAGTCTCGCGCTTCTAACATTCAAATTCAATGTGTACCCAAATTTAAATCTGAGAACATTGTTAACGTTGTGACACAAATAGGAAAAACTGTTGGTTGTAAGATAACAATTGAAGACGTCTCATACTGCTCAAGAGTCTCAAAGATCGATCCTCAAAGCCCCCGCCCTCGGTCCATTGTTGCAAACTCGGTAGTCCATGCCTACGGGACAATTTACTCGCCGCAACCAAGAAGTACAACCTCAAAAATCCGGATAAGAAGTTAAATAGCAAGGACATCGGAATTGGTGGCGCAAAACCATCGCACATATACGTAACAGAGAACCTAACCCCCGAGTATAAGCAACTTCATGCTGCCGCTCGCATAAAAGTCAAGGAGGTCGAGTACAATTTTGTCTGGGTTCGTGCTGGTCGTATTTTTATGCGAAAAACTCCAACTTCGGACTATATATTGGTACGCAACATGAACACTTTGAAAAGGCTCTCTTGAGTTAATCTATTGTATTCAATTAGACCTTTTGCTAGCATATAAGTACTTGTCCAATTTTCGCTAATTGTAAGTTATTTCAAAATGTACGTGGTCTAAGGACAAAAACACAAGAAATCACAACAAATTGTTTTCTCAAAAAAGGAAAACAATTTGTTGTGATTTTTTTGACGGAAACTTGGCTGAACAGCAGCTTATATGATTCTGAGGTTTTTGATGAGGAATATAATGTATTCAGACGCGATCGTGAGACGAGTGGGTTTCAATTTAAAAAGATGGGTGGCGGAGTCCTAATTGCTGTTTCTAAAACGTTTCAGTTCGTATCGAGTCTCAAAGTACGAGAGGTCTTGCGAGGATGTATTTGTTACCATTGAATTAGCTAACCATGGCGGGATCTCAAACAAATTTCTTTTTTGTTGTGAGTACTTACCGCCCCCGTTACAACATTTTTATTACAACAATTTTATTGATAACAGGAATCGAGTACTGGAAACTGAGCATGAGCTAATGATTGCGGGAGACTTTAACCTCGATAACATAACATAACATCTGGTCGAATAACACCGACTCTAACTTGTTGACGGCGTCATCATATTCGGGAGCGTTCGCTTCAGATTTACTTGACTTCATATCGCTTAATAATTTAAATCAAGAGCGTCTGTGGTCCAGTTGGTCGGATACTTGACTTGTAACCGGGAGTTCGCGGGTTCGAGTCCGGCTACTGGACGCGTACCAATGGGACTCTTTGAGAGGTTATGTACGCAACGCAACGCTTGTACGATGAAGGACAACATCGTGATGATACCCGCACACCACAAGGTGTGTGAACCCTATAACGGCGATGGGCTTGGGCGTAAAGCCCGAATAATAAATTACAGAACAGAAAGGAACAGGCGTGGGCACTTGCTTATTAAGCTAGTGTCTCTGCCTACCCCGCTTTGGGATTAAAAGGCGTGAAGTGTAATTTAAATCAGTACAATTCAGTTGTAAATAATAAAAATCGAACTCTTGATCTTGTATTAAGTAACGTAAATGTAAAAAAATCATCCAAAGATTTTATGGTCCTTCATCAAAAACAAGAAACGAAACTCTAGTAATTATCCCCCGGAAATGCAATTGAATGATAAATCAGGATCAACCGGACTTGGTATAGCCAAACTCTTCGCAGAGAACTTCTCTTCAGTCTATCAAAGAATGTTCCTCTCCCCCACCAAACATAATGGCAGCTCTAGTCTCGAAAAAATTCACTTCGCCGAGGAAGAAATACTGGCAAAACAAAAAGAATTGCTCCGACTACTGGTGCCGGGCCCGATGGTTTACCAGGAATTTTCTTCAAAAATTGCGCTGAAGGTTTATCTTCTCCGCTTTTTTACATATTCTCTAAATCATTGGCAAGCGGACAATTCTCTCACCTGAGGAAAAAGTCGTTCTTTGTTCCAATACTAAAGTCTGGCAACAGAGCTAATATTCTTAATTATAGACCTATCTCTATATTGTGCATACCAGCGAAAGTGTTTGAGTCCTTACTCATACCCTTCTTTAGATGGCATTTTTGCCACAACAACATGGATTTATGTCCCAACGATCTACAGCTACAAATCTTTTCTCCTACACAACAGATCTTATTGACTCTGTAGAAGAACACACGCCTGTTGACGTAATTTATAGCGACTTCTCGAAAGCATTTGATCACGTTGACCACTCAGTGCTTATTCAAAAACTATCTTGTTATCTTTCCGCGGATCTAACTTGATGTTGCTCTGCTTATCTTGGCTTTAGAACGTCTACTGTAGTACTGCATGGGTTTCAATCTGAAGAATTCTCCTTATCGTCTGGCATTCCTCAAGGCTCGCACATTGGACCTTTATTTTTTTCTGTTTTTATAAATGATATCAGTAATTCCTTCCATAATTCTAAATTTTACCTATATGCAGATGATTTAATAATACTTCGCCCTATAAGTATTACTGCAAGAAGACATAAACAGACTCTCCACTTGGTGTAAACAAAATCGCATGAGTATGAACGTAAATAAATGTTTCCACATCAGATTCACTCGAAATAAGAATGTCGAATCAGCTAAATACATTGTTGATGGGAGGCCACTAAAAAGTGTGACGGAGATTAGGGATCGCGGAGTGCTCCTAGATTCAAAACTGCAGTTTCTCTCCCACTATGATTTTCTGTCTAACAGGTGTTTTAAGCTGTTGGGTTTTGTTACTAGGAACAGCAAACAATTTAAAAGCCCTGCTGCGAAAATACTCTTGTTTTACTCGGTAGTCCGATCCTCTTTCGAGTACTGTAGTGTAGTATGGTCACCTCACTATGAAGTACATATAAATAGGTTGGAAAGAATACAGAAGCGCTTTCTCTGGCACCTCGCTTATCAAAATAACCTAGCGAAGACTCTACCTTCTTACGATTCTCGTCTCAAATATTTTAAAATATATAGTCTCAAAGATCGTCGCTACTAGTTAGATATGATTGTTCTATATAAGTTAATGAACTCAGCTCTAGACTGCAACTATACACTGCAAAGGGTTAATATTTGGGTACCATTTCACTTACCTATCTCTGGAAACTAAAATTTTTTTGCCACTTCACACTGCAAATCTAATTTGGATCTTTTTAGCACAATTAATAGGTTAGCAAATAATTACAATTACATTTGTCGTCTCAACGGTAACATTGACATTTTTAGTAATAATCTCTCTGCATTCAAAAGAAACGTTCTACAAGCTCTCAGGTCAATTCCGCGCTAATTTTTAATTTTAGGAAAAAAAATGTATATTTTTTATAATTTCTTTTTGCCTTTTATATCTTTTTGTTTTTTACTGTAGGTACTTTAGTCTCTTTTTGATGCTTTTGATATTTAAAAAATGTTTCTTTTTATTTAATTATTAATATTAGTATAATTATGTAGAAACTAGAACTATAGAGTTCCACTCTAAGGCAGACATTAGACGCTTATGCAAGCGTCATTCAATTCCATCAGTCAGATTTATGGAATGACTACTAATACTAATTAAAACATCATTCACTATATTAGACGATAGGAAATCCGTCAATCACAATCATGATTGTGGTAAAACTGAGATCAAAACATATCGTCTAATGTCTGCCTTAATATTGCCCAATGTGTGAATGGATTTATATTTAGTTGTTTATTGTTACCTACGTATGAGTGTATCTCTTGTTGGCTGTCCTAAATCAAATGAAAAAAAATGTTGGGTTTTTTTACTGAAATGTTAAAAAGTCGAATAGCCAGAAAAGCATTAAGTTTACGCAAGGGTGACTCATAGTAAAATCGGTCAGACACGATGTCTACTATTAGCCTTCAGCGGGTATAGGTCGACTTAACTAGTAATCCCGCATAAAAGAAAGTCGTGTTAGTTACACTATTTATAAATCAAAAACGGCTGAATCTTAGCTTAAGACCACGAGACTGATATATAACATACGTTTTCATCCTGATGCTGTGAGACACGTCGCTAAACAGAGGGTGTTATAGTTTGTGTGAAATACTGAAATTATGCCAATGTTATTACGGGGCGTCCACTATCGTCCACGGTAATTTTAAATAAATTCCATTGTTTGTTCATTTTGTTCCTGTATATAATTGACAATTTAAATAATGAAGATTAAACACGTATTTTGAAACTACCAATCTAATTCAAATGTATAGTCTTCATATATTTTTTTTATTGTTTAGCGTATATGTATCAGAACTTCTACTTCCTACGTATATCTTAGTGTTTCAACTTACGCACTGGGATTGCAAAGAACACATTTTTCACAAACTCATCATAGATTAATTAGCCCATGCCTAGTGAAGTTTTACCTTAAAAAATAAAGGTGAAAAAAATCATCCATAACAGAAACACGCTCGGCTAAATTTTAAATAAAAAAACGCAAACTTCTATGCTTTAAAAAGAAAACCCTTAGGTGATATAACTGATATAACTTATACTTCACCTCGCTGATTGCGAATGTTTCTTCCTTGGGGAGTCACGTTTGATTTCTTATCTCCGGCACTCACTAACACAAGCACTTTACGCACACACTCGGCTACGGGGAAGCGTAGTGGCTACGTGACGTAGTAACTTCGTAGCGGCGTAGTCGCGACTGCCGCCACCGGCGGCGTGTTGGAGCGAGATCCTCTCGCAGAGACGGCGCAGTCGCGCTCCAATCGTAATTTCGAATGGAACGAGTGTTTTCTGTACTTTTCCAGAGTAATGAGTTTAATTTATCACTTTCAATTTGTTGATGTAGTTCCTCATTTCGTTATTATGTGCCCTGAGAACATCTTCATGATGTTTACAAAGTAATAGGTAGCAAAAGTATTAAAAGTACAGACAATTTTTCAATTAAGGCGACCGATTTCTGCGAAGACGATGGATATTTCATAGTTTAATACATTTTGATATACATTTACTCTGATATTATTTTACTGTTTAGTCCGATTACCTAGGATCGCAGTTCTCAAGTTTAAAATAACATCTAAACATACTCTTACAGTTATTCAAGCTTATGCTCCAACATCAGCCCACAGCGACGAAGAAGTCGAAGAATTTTACGATCTTCTTAACAAGGCTTGCGACGAGTACCGAGGAACATGGAATGTGGTCCTCGGTGACTTTAACGCAAAGATCGGCCCAAGGCAACCTTTGGATAACGGAACCATACTCGGAGCGCATGGAGTCGGTTCCCGAAACGTTCGTGGTGCTCGTTTACTCCAATTTGCTTTCGGACAAAGCCTCAAGATCGGTAATAGTTTCTTCGCAAAACCATCCCGTCGCCGCTGGACTTGGATGTCACCAGTGGCTGGACACAGATTTTTGCATTTTTCTATTAAGAGCCGATTTCACCAAAAAATCTAACTGTAGATCAAGGCGACTAACGCCAGTTAAAGCCTCTAATCTTAGTTTAACGCCTTGTAATGGATTTCACCAAGACAAACTAATCGCAGGTTAAACTTACTGGAGATTACAAACTAACTGACCGATTTTCTCTAGTTAGCCTCTCTAACTGGAGATTAAAGAACTGTCATGTGAACGTCAAAACAAACCAAGCCAATGACATTTTAGTAATAGACATGTTACTCTCATACTAAACCACTCAAAAAAGTGAGACCCACGAATAGACGTCAGGTTGTTTACAGTACACATTGACATTACCGACCGCTGTCCATAAGTAGTTTGAAATGCTGCTGGGACAGGGGAAACGTGGTGTTTATGGGTCGTTCTGTAATTTACTGAAAAAAATTTGGTAAATGTTTTTTTTTTAATTACAGTAGATAGGTGTTAAGTACTTTTGGTATCGTTACTTCTGTAGTAAATAATAATGCAAGTTTCCTGTTCATACAAATAAATGAAAAATATATTTATCAACTTGGTGCACACTCTGCACCTCTATCAATAAAGCGCAGTCAGACTTTGCTTTGTCAGAAACTTAGTCATGTAATTTGTTAGAGTGACAGTTTTAGGCAAGATTTTGACAAAATAAAAAATTTGGCTTTTAATCCTTTCCATGTCATTTGAACCGGGGAGAATGATGTCGCCCGTTTTTTTATTACATTTTCGGCTATAATACTTATTTTAAATACGTTGTTAAGAACCGCTGAAAGTATTTTAACATTTCCAGCAGCTGCAATATTCGATACCTACCTATCAAAATAATATTCTTCGAATGTACTGTTACGTACGTGGGGGGTGGGTACCGATAGAAAAATTGCACTATTACGAAAATCAAGAATAACACTTTATTTCGGCACTGTAATTATACAAACTAATTACAATCGTTAAACTAAGACCGCTAATAAACACTTTTACAATCACACAATCACTTGTCAACTCTCTTTAATTTTCACTCTTGATGTTCACTATATCGCTGTTTAGTTGAAACTGTCCCGCCGACTCGATCGTCGCTCTTTATATACCAACGGTACACAATCCAGAACATTCGAGTAGGTTCAGGTACTTTCTCGAGTCGACTTCTAATAATAATAATTAAATACCTAACCGTCGCGTCGGCCGGCTCGCGTGATTATACCTACACCCAACAGTAGATAAGTAGGTTTATACCTACTTGTGGTGAGGTAAGGTAAGTACTTGTGTACTTGTGGCTTCCGAAATATACCTACCACACTTTTCTCGATCTTTCGAGATCCTTCTACTACATTCTGACGCATATAGGCACTGTGTAGTGGTTTGTATGCGTCGACTTGGATACTGGAATGTTCTTTTGGCCTCTCGAATGTTCGACGTACCTCTACGGCATCCTAAGGCTCTCCGCTCACTGCGAGAGTCGAGGCGGCGTCGCGGCAGGGTCGAGGTGACGCCGCGTCGCTTTTGCGGCGCAGAGTCGAGGTACAGGCGTTATGCCTCATTCACCATGTCGAGTTCCGAAGATGAAGACGTACTAGACCTTATAAATGTATTAAATTTAAACCGCAGACACAGAAGGTATTGGGTTCATCCATACTTGCGAAGAAATTCTGGACGTGGAACTTTTAATGCAGTGCGTGATTTAAAATATCATCCTGATAAGTTTCAGTTATTTTATAAAATGTCGAAGGAGACATTTAATTTGTTACTAGAACATACGAAAGAAGATTTACAAAAACAAGATACTAATTTTCGAAAATCTATATGTCCAGAAGAAAGACTATTGATTTGTTTAAGGTGAGTAAATTTTAGTTATCAAAGCTTTTATTTTAATTTCGGTGCAGGCAATTTAGACTAAAGAACATTAGAACAAAGAATGCGACAGGGACCTTAGTTCAGTAGATTTTAGGTCTATTAACATTAGGGTATACAAACGCGGCCTCTCCTTCAACATCCAACCACCCAACGTAATAAAAGATAGCAATGATCAGTAATAAATAACATTTATTAATAGGAACTTATAGGAACTAGGAAGTAATAAAAGCTCTAAAAATACTTTAAAAGTATTTCTGTAAATCAACTAGGTAGGTATGTTAATTCTAAAAATAAGTCTTTTGGTAGAGTACTTCGAATCGAACATTTTAATCGTTCTAACAATCAACAATGTTAGTGCATTCCACCAAATAACTCCTTTGTATTCTCGTGCTATCCCTTTTATACAAATTCAATCGCCTTTTGTCATCATAGAGACTGCACGAGAATCCAAGGGAGTTATTTAGTGGAATGCACAAGCTATAAAAACTCTAGATATATAGATATAGTTATTAAAAATATAATAAACTAGCAGACGCCCTGCGGTTTCACACGCACCGCTCATGTTCCCGTGGGAGTTTTGGAATAAAAAGTAGCCTATGTCACTCAGGATGAATGTAGCTTTCCAAAGGTGAAAGAATTTTTGAAATCGGTCCAGTAGTTTCGGACCCTATTCATTACAAACAAACAAACAAACAAATATTCCTCTTTATAATATCAGTATAGATCAACAACATTAAATAGTAGATAAGCGCCTCTTTCACCACTTCTGATTAAAATTTAACCGTCAGATAAATTATAACCTGGCTAAATTAAAGTGTCACACATTTGGAGGTTATATTTTAATGTATCTGACGGTTAAATGTGAAAGAGTGAGTCTTTTTTTCTTTTGCTTAGTAGGTACTAAAAATTTTTAATAAACATTTTAAACTTACAAACAATTAGAATTACAATTAAAAATGTATTTTACAAACAAGATAAGTTATTAGCATCAAAATCAGTTGTAGTTGTAGTTGCAGGAGTGTTACAGTGACTCATTGGAGAATATTCAGGCAGCAACACCGATGTATTCCAATTGCTTTCAGGAAACTGATTTTGATGCAACAATGATGTTGATGAACTAGATGCCTCGTTACATATAGGTGGACCTAAAGACGGTACAATAACGGGTTGATTCAAAATTTGGCCTACTAAATTTAATACCCCAACTTTAAAATTTCTTTTTTGGTATTCGTTCATTATTTTTATATCAGGTAAGAGACTTTTAAAAAATGCTTCATCTGGATCTTCGCTTTTGTGTGCCTCGGATCGAATTTGTTTTCGTTGTTGAAAATATTCCAAAGCAACAGAGTTAACTTGTGAAAGCGTTGCTTTTTTATTTTTTGTCGTGCGGGGTTCTGGAGTAGATTTGTTTGAAATGTCGGATAACGGTATTGGTGGTGATTCTGGGAAATCTCTAAAATTGAAACTGTCACCTATAGGAGAACCTTCGGTATCAGATAAGTTTTCAGATTCAGATCCATGCGGATGTAGACTTCCAATAGATTTGCGACTCTTGATGAATGTATCCAAAAATGTTAGGTGGTCTGACAGATAGTATGGTTTTTTTTGCTTCGCTGCGGAGCCAGATGGAAGAGTGCTGAATTGTTTTACATACCTGCCTCGTATGTTTTTCCATCGATCTTTGCACACAGTAACTGAAAAAATATATGAAAATTACTCCAACTATATTTTACACCAATTATATTTTTCAACAATAGGTACCAGATAACTTGGTGTGTCCTTTACACCGTTGTACACATTAAGTACAAGATTTGCTTAGTTTGAACAAGTCATATTTTTTAATGGACTTAATTATTTACCATAGATACATTTTGTTTTGTTTCAGATATTTTGTTACCGGTTCCTCATTTAGTGCTATATCACAATATTTTATAAGAGGAGAGACTACAATCAGAAATATTGTACATGAAACAGCAAAGATTTTATGGATTAAGTTACAGCCACAATATATGGCCGCACCTACTTCAGATTTGTGGACCAATATAGCTGAACGTTACTATCAACTTTGGAATCTCCCTAACTGTGTAGGGAGCATTGATGGAAAACATATACGAATTTTTGCACCAGGTAACTCTGGATCTGCCTTTTATAACTATAAAGGACACTTTTCGATGGTTTTATTGGCAGTCGTTGATGCCGATAGTTTATTTGTGACAGTAGATGTAGGAGAATACGGTAGAAACAGTGATGGGCGTGCATTAAAGGAAAGTAACTTCGGAAAATCTTTGGTTGATGGATCTCTACAGCTTCCGAATGATTCACCATTACCGGGACAAAATCAACCGTTCCCTTATTATTTCATAGGTGATGAAGCGTTCCCGCTAAAGAATAATTTGTATACACCTTTTCCAAGAACACAATTGAATAATGATAAAAGAATTTTTAATTCTCGACTATCTAGAGCTCGTAAGAGAGTGGAATGCGCGTTTGGAATGTTATCTCAGAAATTCAGATTACTGCACTCACATATTTCTTGTGCACCAGAAAAAATTGACTATATAATACTTGCTATGTGTGTCTTACACAATTTTGTACGTATTAAAGAAGGGATTACACATGAACCTACTATACCAAACGAACTACAACCAGGTATACCTGAGCCAGCTATTTTGACAAACACACCAAAAAATTTGAGAGATCACCTGTGTGCATACTTATGTAAACGTGCTCCAATACCTGGTCAAAATATGTATTGTGTTAATAATTAAACTAACTAATAAAAATATGATTAAACCACTTACCGCTTTCGTTTAATTTTTGCGAGATTTCCTGCCATGTCTTGTCCTGTTTATTCCGATTGCTATAATCAGATCTTGAATGATCGTATAAACATGGATTTGACCGAACTAGCTTAATAAAAGCAACGATTTTCTCAGTTTCTTCATCCATTTTAAAATAACACGTCTAAACAAAGCACTGATGCGTCACCAAATGACAAAATGGCGGAAAGCCGCCAGGCGACGAGCATGAGTCGCGTTCCGCGCCCCCGCCTCGACTCCCCCGCGCCGCCACCTCGACTCCGCCGCGCCCGCGCCTCGCCTGTTCCGCGCCCGCTTCCCGACGCAACCTCGACTCTCGCAGTGAGCGGAGTTCCATACAATAACATGTAAAAAATAGAAGAAGCGCGCCCCTTGGTCGCCCGCGACTCGACGCCGCCTCGACTCTCATCCGGTGAGCGGAGAGCCTAACCGTTGTTTCTCGACCCCGGGGCGTAACAGTACATTACTATGCTATATGCAAGTTTGTAAGGAAGGGCAAAGCACAGTAAATGAAATTGCTGCCTTCACCAATCGCCCCGCTTTATTTTCGTAGTAATACCTCTAATGTTAGTTTCATGAGAATGGTCGGAAAATACTGCAACAGAAGCAGGCGGTATCCATTCGCCTTCGCATATTTGTATGGGTATGACCTGAATCTGTAGGTCAATAATGAATAATATGGAAAGAAGCACAACTGTCCACGTACCTATCTATATCTAAAACGCCTTGGGATATTTCATTTTCTGTCATACAAAAAAGTGCAACCAACGATGTCCAAATGTTTTTTAACCGACTTCAAACAAAAAGAAGGAGGAGGTTCTCAATTCGTCTGTATGTATAATTTTTTTTTTATGTATGTTCACCGATATTTTCGTCAATTATAGACGGATTTCAAAATTTTTTTTTTATTTGATAGAGTTCACTTCCGAGGTGGTCCTATTTTCACCAGGTCGGGGGAGAAATCGAGGGCAACCACCGAAAATTGTATGCTCGTATGGTGTTTTCGTTACGTAATCATGTCTTATTCAGGTATATGCTTCAGGGTGTCAACATCTGATGCTGCTCTGCTGATGATGAAGCTACAGTACTCCTTAACGGTTAGGAGCTGAAAGGCAGTAGGTACTGCAATTGGCGATGGAAACTATTTAGTAGTATGTAGGGCTAACATGTTGCTTGTGAGGTATGCTTGAATCAACATCTGATGCTGCTGTGCTGATGATGAAGCTACAGTACTACTTAACGGTTAGGAGTTGGGAGCAGTACTGCAATTGGTCGATCGAATGTATGTAGGGCTAACGTGATACTCGTAATACATCACCCAGACTCATCGCCGAGAAGTCTCGCCGGGCGAAGGCCCGGAGAAACGAAAAACGACTTCTCGTTTTCTGCAATACTTTCCAGGCTACGATTTGCCCTCATTCGGGCTGCCTTAGCGGGTCTACCCATGATAATAAAAAAAATATAAATACCTAATGAGTATAAATGCATCATCAATCAAACTCTTAAGTTGTATTTTTTTTAAGTACCTATTAAAAACAATAATTATAGCTTCCTTCGACAATTCGACAAACGGACGTTATAATTATTGACTATATATTAAATAGGCCTCTCCAATTGCACGCCACTGTGATCTGTTTTCGGCTTCTCGCATCCAGCTGCGTGCAATTGGAGAGCCCTATGTCCAGCAGTGGACAGATATGGGCTGATGATGATGATGATGATATATTAAATAAACTGAAACCCTTAAGTAAATGAATCAAATTAAGTTCATAACGCATTTTCCTCTGTAAGGCTTATAGAAACGTCAGCACAGTCTTAGCAGTAGGTTAGAACGTCAGCCCCGCTAGGTTTAGTCCTCCGCATTCACCCGTGGTGCACTCCCGAAAGGCAATTTGTGCCTCGATTGTAATAATGCTGTCTCCCACTATTTAGGTTAGGGAAGTCAAAAAAAAATCATAAAATATGTATGCATTGCAATTCAGCGCAAATATGTTGTGGACGATGCCGGGAACGCTCGCGGAGACCTAACGCAGCACCAAACGGTATTAATTCCCAGCACCGTACTGGTAAAGCGTCTGTGCTGGCGGTTCTATAAGCCTTACAGAGGAAAATAAGTGCCAACCGACTCTGAAGGAGTTTACGCCGAACCTCCCAAATAAAGGTTCTATCAGCCCAAGCCGCGGCGCCGTAGGTAATGGTCCCTAAGTAAGTCGCAACATAAATTAATTTAAGATTACGAAATTTTATCCCCCACGTTATATTACATATTGCCATGAAATTTGTTTTTGCTAATTTCACCGATTTGTTTAATATGTTCGAGGAAGCTAAAGTTTTTTTCTAATATAAGTCCTAAATAGCGTACAGTGTTCCGAGAACTAATTCTAATATTTTTAAATTTGACTGAGGGCGGAACCTTAAGGTTTCCCTTAAGTATGAGTTGAAAGGTCTTTGTTGGCGCGAAATTGAGTTTATTACGTTCTCCCCAGTCGGCGCTTTTCTTTAAACTTATATCGGCTGCTGATTCTAGTTGACGGCGCGTGTTACCTTGTATTAAGAGCAAACCATCATCTGCGTATCCGGTCAGAGAACACCCAGGTCGTAACGGTGTCTCCAGGAAGTCATCGAACCCGATATTCCACATATAACGTGTAAGCGCTTTTTGATAATAGTTGCTTCCGAATTTTATTTTAGTAGACCCATGTTCAAAGTACGAAATTAAAAGTGAATATATATTTTTGTAACAGCCCCGGTTTTTTAATTTGATTAACAATATTGGCCACCATAAATTGTCGAACGCGCCTGCGATATCGAGAAAAATACCTAAAACGTATTTTGAGTTACTTTGTTCTACTTGACGTCTCACCGAGATTGCCGCGTCGATCGTCGATTTACCTTCAGTGAACCCAAACTGCTGTTCATGGAAGGAGACTCCGCCCGGTACCAGTAACGGTACTACGAGTCTTTCGAGCAGCTTGCCTAGCGCAGATAGAAGAGATATTAATCTATAAGCCTTTGGGTCGTTAGGTGGTTTGTCTCCGGCTTTAGGTATGAGTTTAGCTAACGCTCGACGCCACAACGCCGGGAAGACGCCCTCCGCTATGCATCGTTGATATACGTGTAATATTTGATGACCCGAAGTTTTAACGGCGGCTTTTATCATTGTGTTTGAAATTTTGTCTTCTCCCGCGGCTTTGTTCCTAGGTAGTGTTTTTACAATGTTCAAAAAATCTGTTATTGTTGGTAACGCGGAGTGTGAAATATTTGGTAATGTATTAGCGCATTCCCTTATCAATTTGTGCAGGTCATTATCGTTTGTTGTGTCGTCGTCGGGTAACAAGGTGTTCAGGATTGTGTTTGCAGTCTCGCTGATGCTCTGCGAATGCGTAGTACCCGACTGGATGTTAGAGAAATACGCTAACTCAATTTTTTTATTTGCTTTATATTCCTGATAAATAGGTGACCATGGGCCTTCTTTTTCAAACCGAGCTACAACAGATTGGAGTAAATTACGTTTGGACCTTTCAACCGCCGCTCGGTAGTGCGACCTAGCAACACGCAGAGCGGTGAGCGCGGCGTTGTATCTATCGTCGGTAATTTGTCGTTTTTTTATTAGATTAAATTTTCTCCTCGCGGATCTGAGCACCCTACGTAGTCTAACTAAAAGATTATTCCACCACTCACATCTACGTGTTCGGGTTACCTCTCTACGCCCAAAGGCAACATCGGCACACAGGGGCGGTACGTCCATAGAAGCAAATAAGCTCTGCATACCCTGGCAAATTGACTAAAACAATTAGCGTAGTTAAGTATCTATAACACATTTAGTCGTCACGTAGGTACTGTAAATTAGGCAATTTATCAATAACAGACTTTCGGTTATTTAAAATGTGTATCGAAAACACAAATTCGCTCTAGACCAATCAAAACACTAATCTTTCATTAATCTATTCGTCCGCGTGTCAACGAAAACAAATTCGTGCAATGTTGCATCATCGTTCCATCGATAGGTAACACAAATTTCGCCTCAACCAATCAAAACACAGTATTTAGCGCATCAACGAAAACAAATTCATGGGACGTTGCCGCTTCGTTGCATCGTCTAGCCGGGGAAGCTGCTAGACCTCAAGCTTCCTATTTTTTCTCTTTCTCTGTATACATCCCTTTCACCTCGGTCTATCAGCGCGGAGCGTTACTATGAAAAATATGGAGAAACTTACGCCACAGCGTAAGCGCAGCTTCTTCCGCGTTTTCTCATACATTATTGGAATAATAAGGGCACTAGAATGCTCATGACAGTGCTAAACTATGGTTCGACAGAGAATGGCAGATGCATTGTTTTAGTTATAGTACCGTTCATTCGCCGCCTTCTATTCTTATAGAATCAGTTACAATTAGACAAAACATGCGAGGACTACAGGTGCTGAAAGTGATGCTGTGTAACAATTGTTTTCGTTTACAAACTGTGGGTCGATGTCTCTCGAACCTAAATCTTTACTACTTTCAATCACGAGCAATTCTTGTATATGTATATATAATTGGAATCTCGGAAACGGCTGCACCGATTTTCATGAAATTTGGTATGTAGAGGGATTTGGGGGCGATAAATCGATCTAGCTAGGTTTAATTTTTAGAAAACATCTTTCCAACCGTGTTTCGGGCATGAAAAAATGCTCAAATTGTTAATACGACTCTTACTGACATCTATTGCCGAGTAGTAATACTATGCTATACGTAGGATGGTGCGGGGACGTTTTGGTTTTGAAGTAACTAGAGATGGGGTTATGAAAAAATCGAAGGAAAATAATCGATTTTTTTACTTCGAGCGAAGCTCGGTCGTCCAGGTACTATGAGTGAAAAGTGCAGAGTCGCGGGCGAATTTCGCCGGGATTGTTTTTATTTGAACTTGGAGCAAACACAAGGTATTATGAGGTAGTTTCTTGTTTTTTTAGTGTATTTACTTAGTTAGGCAGAATAAGGTATTATGTAGTGCTTTGGGAAGAGGAAGGCATCCACATTCCACAACGATCTGTTCAGTTCTGTTTCTCGCATACAGCGCCTGAATCAGCTGCTTAGCAAAATTTTGGGAAGTAACGTAATTAGATATTAATTTTGCTAAACTAGTGATTGATGTTGTGATCTTCTATTGAAATATTTTGTAGTCTGGCACAAAATTGGTACCTCCTTAATGTTATTTTAGTGTCGTATGTACCTACTCATAGGAGACAGCTTACCCTGATGAA
>SJJU01006032.1:0-16855 GCA_012932125.1 Conopomorpha cramerella | reverse complement strand
ATTTGTAACAATGATCAAAAACATACACATAAAGCTTAAACAATAAACTTAATGAGTACCTACTCCCCTAGAAAGGGCTACAAGCCCTGTAGACAGGGATAAGTAGAAAATCTCAACCAACATTTTTTTGCTTAGATCAAACATCAATCAGGTAAATAAGTTAATTAATATTGTCAATGTGTAAGCGAGAGTGTGAGTGTATATGATTTTGTTAGCAGTATATTAGTAGTAGTACATTTATAAATCTTCCTCAAGAATCACTCTATCTACTAAAGTAAACCGTATCAAAATCCGTCGCATACTTTAAAAGATATAAGCATACATAGTGACAGACAGCGGGAGGCGACTTTGTTTTATACTATGTACATACTTCACGCCTTTTAATCCCAAAGCGGGGTAGACAGAGGCACTTGCTCAGCAAATGCCTACGATTCACCAAACATATTTAACCTAACGTGACAGGGGGTGAGTCCATCGCCCTTATAGGGTTCACACACCTTGTCATGTGCGGGTTTCATCACGATGTTGTCCTTCACCGTACGAGGGCTTTGAAAAAGAAAGTTCCATCGGTACAAGTCCAGTCGCCGGACTCGAACTCGCGACCTTTCGATCACAAGTCAGGTGGACCAACGAACTGGACCACAGACGACCTCACCAACTGGACTTTTATACCTCTACTATGTATTAATAGATATCAGTGGCGTGCACTGGATTTTACGACAAGGTAGGCAGTAATCCCCAAGGATTGAAACCTATGTATAGGTAACTTGTCTTTACGAAACACAGGTACCTACCTATCTATTCACCTACAAAAACACAGGGCCCATGTCGGGAGTACAACAAAAAAGGATCTAGCAATAACTCTATAATTATTTTTTAATGAAACGCGCACAGACATTATAACTCAATATTGTTCACCGGGTATATAGGCGCGAATATACGTCGAGTAAAATAATAAAGGTAAGCTCGAGCTTGTCTTTGATTATATTCGCGCCTATATACCCGGTGAACAATATTGAACTCTATTATTAGGTCGGATAGCCAAAATACTAAGGTAGGCTCTTTTTGCCTATATGGTGTGTACGAGTATACATATCATAATAAGAAGACGCGAATTGCCCTACATCGAGCTTCGTTCTAAAGTTCATTTTCCATTTGTTTCTACTCCGTGAATGCAAACAAAGCAACAATTCAAACAGGCAGCCTCTAGCTTTAATCGACGAACTCTACACTAGTACAAATTACCAGCCACTACATGATAAACACTTATTCATTATTGACACCGACATCGCATACAAAATGTCGGAAAACAGAGCTCAAGTGAAACGCATTAGAAATAGGAAACCGTGCAGTCAATCCGTGCTTTCCGCTTAGTAAACAATTGAATGCTTCAAGCAAGTGTGGTACTGTTGACTCAAACACACAGAATCGGTTGGAAACTCGACATTGTTTGTATGACGTTGCTTGAGTCGTACAGGTGAGATTTGTATGATTTATTCGCGGCGTGGAAATTGCGTAGGTGTTGTAATATGGGGTGAATAATCCTGCTAATATTATAAAGGTCTGATCCTCTCTTAGCTCAGCTACAGCCCCCCGCACCAAAAACACAAACTCCCACGGCTAGGGCAATTTTTTTAATTAATAAGTTCCTAACTCAGTGCCCGGATGCCGACATATTTGTTGATCCAATATCTAGGTTACTGTGTTTTAAGTCAAATGTTTGTTTTTTTTGTTAGGTTTAGTTATACAATCATTAGCGTTGGCTGCTAGCTGTAAGCATTATTTTTGTTGCAAATAAAATAAATAAACATTATTATATAAATGTTTTTTTTATCCCATGTTAAGTAGATAAAACGCTTGTGTTATGGAATTCAGACGAAGACGAATACTTTTTCTTTTTCTTTTAAATGCAAACTTATATAAATAAAACAAACAGACAAATCGAAGCAGTACTTAAAAACTCTTCATCTAAGTACACACATCAAAAGTGTCTAGGCATCAAAAACATTTTTAGTTCTAAAAAATCTAAATTTATTTAATCAAATCTAATCTTCTGGATTATTAAAAAGTAAAATATGCACTAGTGGGAGTATTAAGTTAGTGTCAGCTCTTATTAATCGATCTGTAGTAGTTGTCCTGCTTTACAAAATGTTGACTCTATTTGGCCAAGAACTTCGGACCCTTTAACATTAAAATTTCATTTCGATGACAGCTGTTCGAGTTTATCGTGTACTAGGTTGTTACTTGTCTACTACGACGGGAGCAAATTTGATTTTCTCTCGGAAACTTTGTGAAAATGTAAATATTTGCGTTCGTGACAGAACTGAATTTTATAATTTCAATTTGGTACTATTATTTCGCAATATCTAAGGAACTGTTTATCAAATTTTTGTTTATTATTTGTAATAGACGTGACCCGGCGCTGTGACCCTCATTTTATCCCGTTATCGTGGAAAATTAGACGTAAAATATTTCCTATGTACGTATCAATAAAACTTAAACAAACCAATTAACGGTTTGTATAAGTTTTATGTAAAGTTTAATTGAGGTTTGCTCTGTATTTTTTGCGTTTCATCCTAATCAGCCAAATGACGTACACTGCTGGACGAGGGCCTCCCCAAATAATTTATATGATAATTTGGAGGGAAATGCCAATAATTGCCACGCTTGGCAGGCGGGTTAGCGATCGCAGTGGTGTTGTGGTTTAACTCACAGAGACCACTGCTTCCCGTCTTCTGGAGAGTTCACTCGATTACCTCGCCGCGACTCCCATGGTGTAAAAGCTGGGATGGTTGGTAACACATGTATTCTATTCGCGGTCACCACACGGCTTCGACGTGACCAACGATTGTTTGCAAGCCCCGCCACCGCTCTCCCCGCGTACCTAAGGCGCAGTCCAGAAATTCTTAACATTTTTAGACGACTACTTTCCTGAGTTACTGAACAAACGTCCTTTACGTCTAACCCGAGCTCGATATGACACAAGAAATGATTTAACTCAGCGACTTTTCAATGGAAAACTCACTACGTCCAAATAAGCATTAGAGACCTACCCTAAAACTTTCTAGTCGTTGCCATCCACAAAGTTCTAGGTTCAAACAACATTGGAAATGTCAGGTTCCTCCAGCCTTATTGTATCACAGATATAGCAAGATTTATTGCAAATTAAACTTTATCTCGCGGCAGTTAGTGCCAAAACGGAACGACAGATATGCATACGAGGAAGATGGCTTTATTTTCTTGGCACACAAAAATGTGAACTTTGCTTGAAACAGACGTTGAACTCAGCGATGCACATTCCTGCCGTTCTTTAATAAAATTCTGCGTTCAAACACTTCTTGCACAGATAGCAGAGATGGACCTAGTGGCAAATGCAATAAGGTTTGATTAACAATGAACATTTTCTTAGTTTGAGTAGTAGAAACATGTGTGGTGTTTGGTCCCTGGTATGTATGTCGCGGTTTGAAAGAAAATTGTTTTGCAATAGGAGAGATTTTAAAAGGCTTCTTTTCTACACTCACTTTATTCGTATTTCTTTAGGCGTGATTCAATAGAAACTTCTGCTTAGATTGCAAACATTTGGACTTGTATTACAAATCACTGTCGCATTTTAATACCAAAGAGAGAATTAAAATAAATACACTTCATGCCTTTTAATCCCAAAGCGGGGTAGGCAGAGGCACTGCTTAATAAACAAATGCCCACGGTTCACCAAGCGTATTTAACCCAACTTGACAGGGGGTGAGCCCATCGCCTTTAGAAGGTTGACACACCTTGTGGTGTGCGGGTTTCATCACGATGTTGTCCTTCACCGTACGAGCGTTGCGTTGCGTACATAGGCTCTGAAAATGAGCTCCATTGGTACACGTCCAGTAGCCGGACTCGAACCCGCGACCTCCCGGTTACAAGTCAAGTATCCGACCAACTGGACTACAGACGCTCTAAGAGAGAATTTCACACCAGTATTTTTAGAACAGATTGTCTTTAACTAGATTCCTCAAGATGTTTTCTTTTATCGTAAAGTAGCGTGGTTTTTTGTCTTTTTTCAATCGCGAGGGAGTTTTAGGATAAAATTTTAGGAAAAATATGTATGTAGTTAGTAACATTTCAAAGCAATTTAGTCTTAAAATAACGATTGCTACTTTGATATACAGCAGCAGACAGCATAGTAAGAGAGTCTAGAATAACACATTCGCAAAACCATACAATTTCTATCAAAGTTTTATAAGATGGCTTTGAAATGTTACTATATTGTGTTTACATATTTATGCACGTGACTGTACGACGAAGAAAGCAGTCTATCAGTTATGATGGCACTTCCTGTGACACTAAAACGTCAATAAGATACAGTTATTATACTGTGACAAGTTTAAAATGAATGTCTCGGTCGGTCTTAATGTCTAATTCATATGAGTTTCAACCTTATGGTGGCAGAACAGATTTTTGGTCGACTGTACAAAAACATGTATACACTTTGTAAAATTTCAAAGCCATTTTCTCTTAAAATTACGACTACTACTGCTTCTGATATTAGACCTAATTCATCATAGTACGGGTTGAAGAAAATCATAACATTCCCATCAATGCTTTATAAGAAAACGGATTTGAAATATTTCTAAGTGCAAACACGTTTTTGCACGCGACTGTACGTAAATATTTCATAGGAAATCCCTACATTTACCCATTACCAGGAACATTGAGGAATTAATGTCCTTGCCTTTTTTGCTTTACCGCGAAAGCCATATTATATTGCCTACTGAACTTTTCCTTTTCATGAAAATAATAACGGGTAATAAAAAATGTTCTTAGAAACATGTTCGTCACATTATTGATTCGGTGCCGTTGAAAATACTAGGAAACTAGCTCCAGGTACCATTTTATGTGAATTCACTGCTATTTGACCGTTAGCGTAATCCACTTATATGTAACAAAGTGGGTTTTATCATTATTTAAGGAAACGCGCACTGACATGATATTAAAAGTTTAAAACGGGCATTACACACACATGTAACTGTGTCGAAACAAAGGTTGTTTTATCGGACAATGCCGGGAATTGCTCGGGAAGTCGGTACGTTTTTTTTCGTCTCCATACAAATTGTCATCTCCCCTCTCTGGACCCTGTTGTGCCCAGTATCACTGCGACCATTGCTGATCTATTGTGATCGCCAGCTGGTTAATCATTTAGAGTTCAGTATAAATTTTGAACGCCTTTACAAAAATAAGTACTTTTTTTACTGATACTGAGATTCACCACCTCATCTGATGAAAATATATGATTTCCCAGATATGTGCATCGTTTGTGCATCAGGGGTCCGCACTCACTCAGAAGGTGTATGGGAGTTTCTTCACCCTCATCGCAGAAGCGACAGATGTTTGTGTTTCGGATGCCCATTTTGCACATGTGTTTGTTTAAACAGCAATGTCCTGTTAAGGTTCTCACCAGGATGCGTAGATTGTGTCTACTTAACTCGATAGCATCTCTCTTTTGGAGTGTTGCATCCCTGGCGATTGTTTCCACTGCGAAATCGATTCTCCTCTGCATTGATACTTTGTACCTTATTGAATGTCTTCAGTGGAATTATCTAAAAATTTCAGCGAAGTCATCAAAGAATAATCACATAAGGTATGTAACACTACAGGACACATACCTATTTAAACATTAAACAATAATTTCACATTGTACTTAAAAGTTAGATTTTATGATAAACATCACTCCGGTTTATGTCATGGAGTCGGTAATTAGAATAGCAAACGTCAATATTGTCCAAAATCCGTCAGAAAACAGTGGCGTGCACACCATATAGGCAAAAAGACACTGCCTACCTTAGTATTTTGGGTACCCGACCTAATAATTGAGTTATTGCTAGATCTTTTGTTATACTCACGACATGGCTGACGAAGTCCTGTGTTTTGTGGGTGAGTAGATATAATATTTTGTAAAGACAAGATGTACACACATAGGTGTCCTTGGGGATTACTACCTACCTTGTCGTAAAAGCCAGTGCACGCCACTGCTAGAAAAACAACTAACCTTGTCTGAATAAGGGTTAAAATACAACAACTTGAATAAACCTAAATCACCAGAGATTCTAGTCAGTATGACGACATGTTAGGAAGAAAGGCAGCTAGTCCACTATTTACATCCCAAATCAGACGAATGTTCAATCTTATTATATAATGAATAAAAGCCACTCTTTGTTGTCATTCCATAACTCCGGAGCGGGTGGACCGATTTCGCTAATTCTTTCTCTGTTGTGCTTATTAATGACAGCTGAAGGTTAATTTTTATTTTATTTATTCAGGACAGCCAACAAGAAATACACTTATACATAGTAGATACAATTAAAAAAAAACAAAATGATGTGTTCCCTTAATTACAGGCTACCACAACATTAATTATAAGAACTTAACTGTTAAGAGCGGATCACTTGAAAATCCCTACAAAATCTAAACTTAATAATAGGAAGGATTTAACTAAACGTTTTAAAAGATATTTTACGCAAATTTTACACAAAAATAATAAATTATAAAAAAAGGAAAGAACAATATATCTATACAATAAAAAGTAAGTAGGTTCTTATGAAAGAAAAAAATGGCATACACTGCTGGGCACAGGCTACCCTGGATATAGTTAAGACAGGACAACGTCTGTCGAGTCCACTAGTATGAATATATTTTTATTCGGCTGGTCCGTCCTTAACAACGTAACTATCCTAAAGCTACGATCCTAGCCCCGTACCATGAAGCATTAAAGCAATATTGTTTATACTGTGCGAAGGGGACAGTGTTATACCAGTCGTCTAGCGCTATCCCTGTCACACAGCGAGAGTAATATTACTATAAGACCCCATGTTACAGGGCCAGATGTTTCACGAGATCAAGGTCCTAGTAGGCTTGACAGTGAAAAATTGGGCCGTGCTCTTATGATTGATGGCAACAAGCGAGCGTTTTTAAAAAAGCCTTTACTTCTAATTCTTTTTCCGTTGCTCTGAAGATGAGGAATTCAATTTTTGTTTATTTTTCCTTCTACTGATGGCGATTTGATGGCGTTCGTTGTCTCTTTCTGACGCGTGACGCCCCGTTTCGTTTAAATGCTTCGTGGAACATCGTGCGGTATACATTTCTGACTTTCTTTTATGTGTACACTCGGGTACAATGTTGATAGTGAATAATCATCTCGAAATTCTATTATTTTTTTCATTTCCCACATTGCCGCCATAGTAAAAGTTATTCATATTGACGAGCCCAACAACTTTTTCGTTTCTAAGACCATTGTCCTTTTACACTCTGCTGTATGCAAACAAAACGGCATTAAAATTTTATACTACACACATCAAAAGTGTCTAGGGATCAGGTACATTTTAGAAGATTGCAATCAAGAATATATTTCACAAAAACTGAATTCATTCATAATTCATTTAAAATGTGGTGATAAGTCATTGATACAGGCATCGGGAATTAGGTAGGAGACCAATCCAGAAGATTAGATTTGATTTAAATAAATTAGGTTTTTTTAGAGCTAAAAATGTTCTTGATCCCTAGACACTTTTGATGTGTGTATGTATTGATTCCTCCTTTCTTATGACTTTTGTTGGTTTCTTATCACGATATTGTATCAGTTCCAATTTCGGTGATGCCTTCTGGGAATCCCTTTACGATTATTCCGGCTTAGCGCTTCTGAATATCTTGTTCCGGAAACGTTGTATGAGAAGTCAGAACTCTCTGTGGTTTATTGGGCCTCGCTTCAAAGTACTTATAGTATTCCCAATACTAACTTAGAGATCCTTTAGAGGTCGGTCCGCTTTTGGGGCCGATTTCAAAGGAAACATTTGTGCAAAATTTCAGCTTTCTACGTCAAAAGGGTTAACATTGGTTTGAGCTGATTTTCGATATTTTCATGCTATTATTTTTTTCTTTTATTCATTTATACCATCTTTTTCTTCTATACTATAATAAAACTGTTCGGGGTCCAAAACTGTACATTAATTCTTTTGACGAGAAAACCAGTGGTATATTTTAAGTTGCCGTTACAGAAGCCGAATTACATATTATTAGAAAAAAAGTCTGTCAGTCTGTTTGTCCGCGAATCACGTCAAATCGGCTAGATAGATTGTAATGAAATTTGGCACGCAGATACCTTATACACTGAAATAACATTTCGGCTCATTTTTATCCCGGAATTTATAATATTATATATTAGCAAAAAAACGTTTGCCGCGTCAGCTAGTTGTAATAAATTGCTTCTCCAAAGAAAAAATACTGACATATTTTAGATAATTTACTTACATGGGCTTTTGTTGGGATTCTTCAACTATATTTAACATGAATGAAGTTAAGAATGTCATAATTTCCTCAAAATTGCCTCCGAATGTCAAAATGAATATGGGCTTTTACTTTCAAGTTACTAGCTCATAGTCTGAATAAAACTAAATCTCCAGATATCATAGTCTGCGCCTCCGACATGCCAGGAAGAAAGACAGTATTATGTTTACATCCCACGTCAGCATGAACTAGTGATAATAATATTTAATTGTGGTAATTTTTATTTGAGGTTTTAAACCTCGGAAAGAATAAAAAGGCGTGCGGTGTATCCTAACTTTTCAATTCTACGAAAGGCAGACCAGCCCCCTAGCAAAGCGCTCCAAGAAAGACAGGATAAGACATACCAGTCACTGCGATTGGTTGAAACAAGCTAAGTCGCACAATGTATGACATAACAGCCAATCACAGCGCGTATTTGTTCTATGTCTTGGCTTTCTTGACGCGCTTGCTACACGCTTGCCTACAGGGGGTACTGCTCTTACGTATCTACATATCTACATTAATATTATGAACAAGGACGTCATCACACAACCTATTTGGAGCGTATCCAAATGTGAATAAATATCAACGAAAATTTTAAAGTCACAACGACATTGCCAGCAGAGTTCAAAGAGGTAAACAATTTACTTTATTTTGGCCTCATTCTATATGAAGCTAGTTAGAAAATAGGGTTCACATAAATAATAATAAATATTAAATACATGCTTATAAAATGACTAGTAGACGCCCCGTGATTTCATTCGCGCCATTTCAGTATTAATTTTAATGCTAAAATACCTTCACCAAGTTTTAAATTTTTAACTTCAAAATGTACGTTTTTCTCAAATTAATTCTTCCCCCCTAAAATTCTCCCCCTAAAAGGATTTTTATCCTTTCTTACCTTACGTAAACAACACAAAAATAATCTCTAGAACTTTTTAGGGTCAATGGTTTAGGCTGGGCGTTGATGAGGCAGTTATGAGTATATGTAGGTGATTATAGTAATAAATATGTAGGTGTACGTTACAAAATAACAAAATATTTACAAAATAACATCATATAAACTTTATACATTTTGTATCAACTATATACATACGTAGCAAATATACTAGAAGACCATAATACACTATAATATACTGATACGTACCAATAAAATACATACAACTATAAGCACAAAATAATCTGACAACACAAGGAGATGTTCTTTATGTGTTGCCTTGAATGATTCAGCCGTTTTGAAACTTCTTAAAAATAAAAAAAAAATAAGTACATTTCACGCCTTTAATCCCAAAAGAGGGGTAGGCAGAGGCACTTGCTAAAGCAAATACCCACGGTTCACCAAGCGTATTTAACCCAACGTGAGCCCATCGCCGTTATAGGGTTCACACACCTTGTGGTGTGCGGGTTTCATCACGATGTTGTCCTTCACCGTACGAGCGTTGCGTTGCGTACATAGGCTCTGAAAAAGAGTCCCATTGGTACACGTCCAGTAGCCGGACTCGAACCCGGGACCTCCCGGTTACAAGTCAAGTTCTTAATTCGTTTAAATTTCAGTTTCAAGTGATTGGACCTCTAGTCGGCTACACCCACTGTTTTTATGTCGGGATATTCACACACTCTTTCCCATTACTGTATCACAAAGAAATCATAGCGGTTACATCGAACTTTAGGCAGAAATGTTTAAACAAATATCTTCGTATAGAAAAGAGAAGTAGCAGACATTCCAACCAATCGATCCCTACTTCAATCGTCCAAACAGCCCCACATCAAAGTCCAAACACACGCGTTATTTGAATACTGCATAACTATATCATGAATTAAACATACTGTGGTACAACAATCTTGGACAGATTTTATTCGCCTTTTAGACATTTTCCTGAACTTTCAAATCTATCAGATTCACTCGAACACAGAGGTCAGGTTGCCATTTGCTATGTTAGTGTATGGAGTCACTGACTGTAGTAAAGTATCGACAGCAAATGGGTAGCAGCCATCCATAAATAACAGATATACCTACTCTGGCTGGTGTTGTGGTCGTGAGGTATTGTATTGGAAACGTACCTATAATTTGTTAAGGTGAGCGTTCGTTGCGAGGGCGTAAATGGTTATTTATTGTGTAAATTGTAACAACGCCACTAACGTAAACAGAAAGTAAGGGTGCTCAGCGGCGATCGGCGCAACAAACCTTGCAACAAAATTGCGCTTTGCGTGAGGCCTATAGCTATGTCCAGTAGTAGCACTTAGTCCATTAGCACCCACTGCACTCCGAGACTAACAAGTTATTTTAAACTCTCCTACTTAGTAATAAAAGTCAAAATCAATTAAAAAGTAAGTATTGTTCTGGGCGTTAATGGGTTAAGTGGGATGATATTATGATACTTAAATATTATTTGTAGAATAGAAGAAGAGCGTCTGTAGTCCAACATCGGCGAAGGACAACATCGTGATGAAACCCGCACACCACAAGGTGTGTGAACCCCTATAACGGCGATGGGCTCACCCCCTGTCACGTTAGGTTAAATACGCTTGGTATTTATTTTATTTTTTTTTATTTGTAGAATATTAACTGGTAAGTATTTTAACATAACACAATGAATCATAACAGCCAATCACAGTATGTATTTGCTCTATGTCGTGTCTTTCTTGATGCGCGTGCTTGGCCGAGTCGTTGTTTTAACCAATTGACAATTATGTCAAGCTGTAAGTGACACAGAAAAAAAAGTGTAGTTTTACGACACCACGGTAAAAGTGAAACAGTTTTTCACATTATAGACACTACACGGTCAGCTGCTGCGAATTACAGACGCCGCCATATTGGCCTTGGCTGCTCTGATGAGCGCCTTTCACTTTATCCCTACTCCGCGGCCGACCGTCACGCGACATGCAACACACATGAGAAATTTAATTACATCTCAAAATTTCTGTCCAACCCACACGTACATATCACATAATTTGCAATCAGTTATCTTTCTCCAATGGACGACAAGCATTAGCTTCCTTGTGGCAAACTATTCCGTAGGTCCTCGGAGAGCCGGTTTGTTCTGGCGGTTAAGTCCGGCCGATATCCTTCGGCCAACAGTTTTCGCAGGCGAAATAAAAAAAACCGAGAGAGAAAGAGAAAAAAAATGAAGGGATTTTGCAGTAAAAGGCTTATGAATAAAACTAGTTATGGAGGGCTTTGCGATAGTCCCCATTCGGCGTATACAAAACTGTGTGTGTTTAGGCACGGGTCGTTTTTGTATACACAAATAGTGAGGAAGTTATGGGTAGAGATTATAACTGTAAAAAACCTTATAAAACCTTATGAATGCGCTTTTATTCTCTTCGTCAATCACGATAAAAAAAATTGTAAGCATTGTTTCTAAATTTCTCTCTTCATGATCATCATCGTCATCAGCCACATGCCGTCCACTTTTCATCATCATCAGCCCATGCGAGCCTGGTACATTCCTGTTTGCCGGAGCGTCGAGGAATCTGGTGAAGATTCCAAGAGGAAAAAAAAAGGGTCTAAACTTTGTTTATTATGAATAGCTTAAATCGAGTATTACGGCGCGAAATTAACTAAAGATCAGTTTATCTTCGTTATTTGCTCGACGTTTCAACACAGTTACATGTGCCGTGGTCACGAGCTCCGTTATATCCGGTTTAAACTATGAATAAAATTTCAGTGCGCGTTTCTTTAAAAAAAAGATAAAGTCATAGATTATTTCGGTTGTCCAACATTGTTTGCCCGGATGTGTCAGCTTTTGATCCGGTATCAGATTTTCATATATATATTTTTTTTGTATTTTACCTATGTCTTGTGTAACACTGTTATCTTGGTGACAGCTGTCAAATCCTGAACCTTTTAGAGCTTTTGTCCACCCTCACCATCACCGTGACGGGCGCCAGGTTGACGACGGTGGTGACTTTTATTCATTTCACTTGCAATTTTGGATATGCAATACGAATTTCACTCCATCGTAGACAACATCGCTGCTTAACATCAGGCAGGATGGCGGTCCAACGCTTGATAAAAAAATATAGTTGTTTGAGTGGAATTTTGCAACTTCATTTTGAAAGTATGTCATATCATTTTGAATCACTCGTTTAGTGGTTAACTATGTGACGTTTTTCTAAATCCAACATGGCGGTAATTGTAAGATGGCGGATGGATTTATTTGTAATGCATCGCAACAATATCATCATATTTTAGTTTTATTATTTTAGTTATATTATGATTCAATTGCATTTGTTTAGGTAAGTAGTCTAAGTTGTTTATGTTTGTTATATTTTTTGTGTATACTTATATAAAGTAGTTTGCGTGTGTACCTGACGAATTAGGTTCAATCTGTCAAGTTAGGTATTTATGGAATTATAAATAAATAAATCATATATCAAATGAAAGGGTTTCCTTGTTTATGGACCGATTTGATGATTCTGTTTTTGATGGAGAGCAAATAACGATGTCTCATGATATGTAAACCAGTATTCGATATTGGCATCCCAGAGAAATCAAGAAGAATGTTCGGCAATTGTAGGTACGATTACCTACATTACGTTTGTGAATGATTTGTTCATAGATATCATAAAATACTCTCAAATGAATAAATAATTTCACTACACCAAAAACGCGCCAGCCATCTTGGCTGGCAGAAGTTGGATGCAAGAAGCTGAAAACAGATCACAGTGGCGTGCAATTGGAGAGGCCTATGTCCTGCAGTGGACAAATATGGGCTGATGATGATGATGACTAAAACGGTGTTTTTCAGGACGCATGAACATAACGGACTTCATGTTTGAAACTCATATGAAAGTCAGAAAGGAAGATATTAAAGTTCATTCTTCACTTGTCTCGGCATAACAACTCTACCTTATTGACATTTTAGTGACACAGGAATTGGTCATAAAGACCACTCTTTTAATTTGTTGATAGTCTCTGATTTATTGTTATCGCTGTCTAGTAAGTATTTTTTAGTTCACTATCAATTTCGAGCGCTTTTATAAAAAAGGTACCTTTTTGATACTGAGATTCACCACCTCATGTTTTTTTTAATCATTATTTTTTTAATTTTACAACAACACACACATTGCCTCCATCCCATGTTAAGTAGCTAAAGCACTTGTGTTATGGAAACCAGACAACGAGATATATTAATTATGTATTTTTTTCATTTAAATCTATATTACATAAAAGAAAGTCGTGTTAGTTACTCCATTTATAACTCAAGAACGGCTGAACCGATTTGGTAGAAAATTGGTGGGTAGTTTAGAACCGGGAGACGAACATATGATACTTTTTACCCCGATCCTGTTGGTCGCGTCGCTATATAGAGGACGTTATAGTTTGTATGAAGAACTGAAATTACGCGAATGAAATCGCGGGGCGTCCACTAGTACTTATATAAATAAAACACCCAGACATATCCAACAAGTGCTTAAAAGACGAAAACATGTTATCTCAGATGTGTGAATCGTTTCTTGGTCCACTTTCTTGGTCGACCGTAAATAGAAGAACCACTAAAGAACGCCCACGCATCCAATGACGCTGTTGAACATTGGTGATCAATTCCAATGCATCAATGCCTCGGGGCCAAGAGCGCTACATCATTTCATTCGCATTCATCAATCTTTTTAAACACGCACGTCGGTCTTTGCATTGAAAACCCTGCCCTTTTTATTATAACGTCAGAGTGGTCCGTTTTTAGCTGACCCGGCAAACGCTGCTTTGCTAATATATAGTCTGCGTGTAAGAGGACCCCGAGAAATGGTCTTAGAAATGCTGTTGGGCTCGTCGATATGAACAACTTTTACTATGGTGACAATGCGGGGAAATGAAAAAAAAAAGCCTCTCTCCTTTCTGCCTCGGGAAGTGGCATTTTGTATGGAGATTTTTTTTTGATCACTATGAACAAGCGTTTGATCACCATCCTGCCTGATGTTAAGCAGCGATGTAGTCTACGATGGAGCACACTTGTGCAGAAGGTACCTATTCACCCGTGACTTGAAGACCTTCAGACTGTACTGCGTAGGAAGCACAGACTCCTGAAAGTCGTTCCACATCCTGGCGGTTCGCACTATGAAAGTGGAACATTTCTTTTTGCGTGTAAATGGAAAAATGGAGGGTCAATCGATAAAATCAGAAAGAAAAAGTGTTATGTCAAAATTATTTGAATTTCATAGTACCTACCAATATCTTTACCAAAAATTATTATGTCAATACGTCTCAAGCTTGAAAGTAAAATTGATAAAAGCTATAATAATTGCTATTCGCATGACAGGCACACAAGTTGCCTAGCGTGAGACCACAGTAAAACTCTTGAAGCTTTTACACTAGGAGTAGCTTTCCAAGTTTAAACTGTTTAAACTTTTAGTTAGTACCTTGTGCTTAGTTTTAGTTGTAACTTATGTCCTCCTTAAGTGCCTCTGCCTACCCCGCTTTGGGATTAAAAGGCGTGAAGTGTATTATTATTTTTATGTACTTAAATGCTTTGCACACGATTTCCTAATAAACGATAGTAATTATTATTATTATAAAATTTATTTTTCATAAGGGCAGGAAAATGATGATTTATTGTTATAAAACTATGCCGACGACTGCCACGACTTGCCGGAGTCTGTGTTTCCTGCGCAGTATAGTTTGAAGGTCTTCAAGTCGCGGGTGAACAGGTACCTACTGAACAAGTGTGCTCCATCGTAGACCACATCGTTGCTTAACATCAGGTCAGGTAGGATGGTGGTCAAACGCTTGTTCATAGTGATTAAAAAAAAAATAACGCATAATTTATCTTCCGACATATCAGCAACAGGAAAATAAATTAATTATTAAAAATACAATTCACGGCTTTCAATCCGAAAACGTTAAAACATTTTGTTATTAGTAAAGTTGTTAATGTTTATACTTCCACCCCTTGCAACGTCAGCACATAATAATATACCTATTCTTCCCGGGGGGGCATGCCGGAACTGTCAATATTGATTGATGGTTGTATTGAGAGTTCTTGGTCCCGCGTAGGTACATGTAGGTAAGAATTTCAATTGCCCGAATTCTATTCAACGGACCATCTACAGATACGTTGCCTCTTATCTTGTTAGTTGTCGGAAAAAGGGGCACGAGGAGAACGAGGAAGGGGTACTGAAGAAAAGGCGGGAGGGGAAGGAAAAATAGAAAGAGGAAGTCCGTGAGAAATAAATCCTAAGGTAAGATTGTTAAAGTGTTGGTTCAATGTGACAAAAATAGATACAACAAATTAAATAAACGCACGAGTCACAGTTAGTTGTTAAGCTTCTAAATTGCCAAAGAAAACATGTTTTTATTGCTACGTTCTTAAAGAATAAAGTTCGCCTACTTGTTGTTGTTTTTCAACACGTACTTTCAAGCATACATGATCAAACTGGTGTCCGTAAACCCTAATGGGGTGGATAGAACCATTGAAGATATGCGTCTTAAAATGAACAGCCCCCACTTTTAGTCTGTCTTGGGGTAAAGAAATAAATAAATACTCCTCAGGCCTTTATTCGAAAAGTTGCCTGAATGTTAAAGTTAGCCATTTCACATGAAACAAAATACAAAATATACAACGACAACATAGAAATAAATAAGTAAATAAAAATAAAACAGTAAATAATTCTTTACGAAATAAGAAAACGTCTACGAACAATAAATCAAAACAGAGTCTACCTATCTCATTTGCGCACAAATGAAATGAAAGGGCCAACACTACTTTTCTTTTCCTGCACCTTCACAGTGACAAATTATACGGAATTTCGTCTGATTCGCTATTAATAACGTTACTATGACGTCACGGTATCAATCTTCAAGATTTTTTGACGTTTATCGAATGAAAAAAAATCGCAGATTATTATGTTCCAATCCTCAGAGCAAAAACAATAAAACATGCGTCCTAACGTAACTGACGTAAAACTGGGCAACGGTACGGAAAACGTGTAGGAGTAAAAAGGTAAGAAAAAATATCCTCTGTCCTGTGTATCAGGGTAAATCTGGATCCAAACTGTCGAATTAGTAGTAAAATTGACAGTCTGGATCCAGAAGTACATAATTTTAGTATATTATGCTGTTATGCTATAATCATATCATTTGACTGTCATGTTTCGAGAACATCATATTCTGAGCATATCATATTTCGCAAATAGCATATTGCACGAATAAGATGATTACAGAATATGATTATTTGCGAGTGTGGTATTTAGAGCATATGATATCGAGAGGCGGATGGCTTGTATTTGGTCTGAGTTCCTATCACTAACAACTGCACAACTGGGTGAACGGCAAAACATCATCCATCATCATCATCAGCCCATTCTTGTCCACTGCTGGACATAGGCCTCTCCAATTGCACGCCACTGTGATCTGTTTTCGGCTTCTCGCATCCAGCTTCTGTCAGCCATCTTGCGTAGATCATCAGTCCACCTCCATCATCCATACCAAGTGAATATTTCATTTTTCGCGAACCAAATGGTTTGCTTCTACTATCGTAGTGCGAACCGCCAGGATGTGGAACGACTTGCCGGAGTCTGTGTTTCCTGCGCAGTACAGTCTGAAGGTCCTCATGTC
>SJJU01006031.1:0-30600 GCA_012932125.1 Conopomorpha cramerella | reverse complement strand
TCATATTGTGTGCTATTCTCAATTACCTTCTTCATGTCATTTTCCAGTGCCTTAATCTTGTTGTTATGTTCTCGCTTTTCTTCCTCCATTTGCGCCAGAGGGTTCCTGGAAACAATAATAGTTTCTAATAAAAATCCACATACGAATCCTCATCACAAAAACGCCAAACCCTTAAACCATTTTTTTATCTGATTTTTATAATTAAATTGGTAGGTATTCTACATTTACAAATAGAAAGCACATTGCTATGGGCTTCAAAGCAAAAACTAACCATCGTAAATATATTTAAGCAACATGCAATAAAACCTAAGAAACAATCTACTGTTAGAATTAAATTATATAAGTATATCTAATGTATTTCGGAAGATAAGTGCTACCAAATCATGCAACCAAATTATTAGTGCAAACACATAATAAGGTACGACAGTTGAAATTATTTAGAAAGATTTTTTTATATTTTAAGAGTGATTTTTTTTTCTTTTGTGGCATTAAATAACGGCGAACTGACCAATCCGGAGACAATTTATTCTTCTGATCAAAGGACATAACATCTCAATGTTGACGAATAAACATCAAGAATGGTGACCTTGGCACCGATAAATTTAATATTTCAACAAAAAAATCATGGATAGGTTGAATTAAACAAAAATGAGAGAACCATTCTCTTTTTTATTTTAATGATTTATCCAAACTTTGCTAATAAAGATGGAAAATCCAACCAAACCTAGTCATGCTATTATTAAGTGCCCTGTATTATTTGTTTTTTTTTATACAATAAAGTTATGACTCTATATTATATCTCTGGAGTGAATTTACTTGGTGAGCAATATTACACATGTTTATTTTTTCAATCGTTTTACTATAATTCCTAGTGGAAATCCGCGGATGAAATCGCAGATCGTCTGATTGTGTATCATAAAGTAAATTGGAATGGTCAGCCAACCGTACAGTGCCAAGACAAGGGTGTCGAGCAGGCTGTTTGTTATGTGTGAAAGCGTGCTGCTGTAGAGACGCGGACATCGCAAGGAACTTACCAAACTGTCATGAAACTGTTCATCAGTCCTTGCGGGCAGAAACTGGGCGAACACAACGATAGTTAAGCGTGAGCCGTAACGACACACCATGTATGTGATCATTCATAGGCTTGGCCATTAGTAATCCATTCACTATAATATACTCTACAGTACATTAGATAGGGTTGGCCCATAGATGGCACTGATGTCATAAAATGGGAAATTTTCCACGACGACCGACGTTTTAAACGACACATTGTGTTCCTACGACGTCTGCAATTTGTGTGTTTTAGAAATAGGGACAACAATTTGTCAAATAAACGACATAATAAATTCTCTAAATGTCCCTTATGTTGCACCATTACGACATTTCAGAATCCCATTGTTTAAGGCAAATTTTACTGTTATCATTAAAATTTTGTAATAAAACTTTCATGAAAGTATGCCTTTTACGTCTCAAATACATCGAAAAAACTATAAGGATGTCTATAATAAAAGTGTATTTTGGATCACAATTGGCCAAGCCCACAAACACGTTAGACAATTCGATGATTAGTCACACTCGTGAACATGATGAAATCCAAACAATAGAATGACAAGTGATACGAAAAGACAATTACTTTTAATGGTCGTATAATTTCAGAACGCTCTACGAGTGCGTGATAGTTAATGACAATGTTAACGGTGAGACCATTTCTGCATGCCCAAGCACAAAATGTCAACAATATATTACGGTATGGACAAGATGACAAAAGAACTAATAGAGAAATAAGTCTCTGTTGCGTACAATGCAAACCGTTCAAGGGTGACCAGACATGCAGCAATGTTACAATGTGGAATAAATTTAAAGAACAGTCTGAAAATGTTTTTAGAAAAGAGTACAGATAAATTAGTCTGGTCACCTTTGATGCGGTGACGGCAGTAGAACACAATCGACGCTGTTATACCAACCTCGTCGATACAGGAAGGTAATATGCTAACCATGCTATCATAATAGTTTAGTAAAAAATCTACCAAGACTAAATCATAAATTTATCCCAACATAAGTAATTAGTTGGACAATTTTCGTACAGGTAAACGATATAATAACTTGTAAGAAAATTGTCCAAGATAGAGTTAGTCAACAAATTGAAATAACAAAATATATTAATGCGATTTTTTCCACACCATTTGAGTCACGAACGCGTAACTGGAACGACAGCCGCAGTTATGCGTAGTAATGCGGAAATTGTTCCAAATTACTTTCTTTAGTATGTTATTTGACAAACATGTGGTTATTTAAGATTTTATACTGTTATAGAAGGCATATTATATAGAATGTTTATCGGAACCTAGTACATATTAACGGAATTATAAAAAAAGTAATTTTGAGGAATTTTAAATTGTATTCAGGAGATAACTTAATGAAACAGCCCAGTTAAGTGAACTGACATTGCTACTACGAAAGTATAACAGAACAATAAAAACGTTATCTAGGGCGTCGTAGTTAATATGTTGGTATCCTTTTGACCGCCGGAAGATATTTTTTTTTCATGATTTGGAATTATATTCCCAAATAGATTTGAAAATCACTGTAGGGCGTCCCGTCGTCATATACGCGCGTACCAGCAAAGTCTGCGCGAAGTACGTAACTCGCTGATGGTAACCAGTTACATAGCAACGATCAATGCTTTGCTGATTATGAGGTGCTTCTTTATGACATGTAAATAATTTACTCAATTGAGGTTTATTCCCTTTATTAACCTAACTTTAACTAAGGACCATTCTTACAAAATCGAGAATAACCTAAGACCACCAAATTATTTGTTTCGTTGGCTCCATAGTAAAACTTATAAAATTTCAACATGATTATTAGTAGAAACCAACCTAAAATATTCGTATGTAATAAAGTAACAACTTTTAAAAACATTGGCGGTTAACTTTTTCAGCGTCAATGTCTTATAAATCAGACATATTAAAAAAATGAGTGATGAGAGAATGTTTATGGTTATCAGAGCAAAATTCAAAATCGTGATAAAAAAAATAATCTTACGATGGTCAAAAGGTTAAAAGTTAAATAAAATAAATCAAACAGTGGACTAACTTGTTGAGGTTTAGTGAATGAGGTTTGCCGGAGCCGGTGAGTGAGGCGAGCTTGCGGCAGCGGTAGTTCTCGTAGTGCACGGACGACGTCACATCCTTCAGGTCCTGCAGGTGCATGCGGATCACCATGTTGCGCAGCGCCAGGAAGTCGCAGTGCTCCAGGTTCTCCACTGAATTAATTCAAATTTTATGTTTCATGGTAATTACATAGTATAAATCAGTCACCTCCCGCCGTCTGTCCCTGTTTATGCGTGTATCTTTGAAACTACGCAACGGATTTTTATGCTGTTTTCTTTAGTAGATAGAGTGATTCTTAAGGTAGGTTTATATACATGCATAAGGTAAAGACACACTGATAACTCGTGCGATGCCCCCGGCTTCCCCGGGTCGCAAGTCTAAATATATAAAAGAAGAAGCTGACTGACTTCGCATAGACCATACGGCTAAACATAAGAACTTAAAAATTTGGCAGGGACGTAGTTTAGGCACCACAGGGGTGATGAGCAACGAAAAAACCCCGAAATTCCCACGGGAACGAGATTTATAATGTATATGGGATTTTATAATGTACAATCAGCTAGTAATACCATAAATCATTTCCTTTCATAGTGGTTCTTGTCCGGGATCTGCAATAATGTAGTACAATCCGAAAAGGATCCATATTATTACAATACAAGCAAAAACGAACTACCTTAAACGAGGACAATTCATACACTTTCATAATCCTTTCCCTTCTCTACACACCAACAACAGGACAACGTGCGCCAATTTGTATGTGTCTTTTGCAAATTCAAAGAGTGTGCCAAATATAATTTCTCTGAACTATCTAATAAGTTATATTTTATCCCGAAATTTCCTTGGGGCAGAATAAAGTGTAGATAACACAACGTTCATCACTTTAGTAAATAAAAGGACAAAGTGAGGAGTTGATAATGATGCTTACCTACGTAATTGCACAACAAACAAAACAATTACGCGATGTAAAATAAATTATTGATTCATGTCTTTCCATAAGACCTTTTTTAAACTAAAACGTCCATGAAACCGTCACAATACGTAATAGTTTCGGGGAAGCGACGGGCAGAACTCATTAAAAAGATATGACGTGTCTGCAGTGAAAACAATGGTATCCTTGTTGAATGCACGATAAATTACTCACGAACATAAACGCGCCGCTCCTTAGCGACATTTATCACCCTTTTGTGAAATATATACTGTAGTAAAACTCGATTTAGTTTAACATCGTTTTTTTAATATATCTTTTCTTCTTTTAAAAAATAAAAATAAATACACTTCACGCCGTTCAAAGCGGGGTAGGCAGAGAGAGGCACTTTCTTCTTTTAAATATACAGTTAAAAAACAGCCCGTCCGCGTACGTTTATAATTCAAGAACCACTTGACTAATGAGAATTAGTGTGGTTATTGTTTTATACCAGCAGGCCTAGCACGCGCCTCAAGAAAGACATGACATAGAACAAATACGCGCTCTGATTGGCTGTTATGTCACACTTTGTGCGACTCAGGTAGTTTCAACAAATCGCAGCGCGTTATATGTCTTGTCACTTATTTCTTGGAGTGCTGTGCTAGGGGGGCTGGAGCACAACATCTTGGCAACAACGACGGGAAGTCATGTGTCAATGTGGTCGTCATGCCGCAGAAGAGGGAGAGTTGGCAAACGTGTGGGTTGAAAAGAAGCAAGCACAAGAGAATGGCCCGTACGTCGATAGGCAGGTTGGGCTTGGGTAGTGGTGGGCTTGAATATGCTTTATTTTTTTATGCTTTATATGATTTATACGATTTTTTTTTAATTTAGCAACATGCATGTCCGTGACTTAATTCGCGGTCAAAGCAATTCTATCCAATTCAAATTTTAAGTTGTCAGGGAATTATGAGGTATTAATGAGTTGATAGCGTAGACCAAGATAGGAAACGGAATCCTTAGATGATTTGGCTAATTTAGGAAATAATTGTTGAAGATTTACTATAATAGTAATATAAGTGGGAAGAATAAAACCACGTGTGGTATTTACTGACCAAATCAACGACATACGTAGCAAAGAGCACACGAAATCTAGTGGCAGAAGCAAGAGGTGTGTCAGGACCATAGCAAGTGATCGCTTGTCTCTGCCTACCACTTAGCTTGTCTTAATGCTTGATGTTATGTATTTGGAATAGTTATTCAATAAACGTTGTTTAAGTAGACGCATAGTGTGTATTAATTACGTGACGTTTATTGTTTTTTAAGGAACGTGCATGTCTCGATTTCGTAATTCCGTGTTGGTATGTGGCTAATAACTCACAGTCTTCGGCAACACGACGACGCTAACATAACAATAATAGCGCAGTAAACTTTTATCACATAATATATTTACTTTTACTAAACACAACACACAACAACAAATGCTATATTTTTTTATCATTAAGAACAAGCGTTTGACCACCATCCTGCCTGATGTTAAGAAGGAACAATGTGGTCTACGATGGAACACACGTATTCACCCGCGACTTGAAGACCGTCAGACTGTACTGCGCCGGACACAGACTTCTAGAAGTCATTCCACATCCTAGCGGTTCGCACTATGAAAGTAGACGAAAACAGTTTGGTTCGCATAAATGGTAAATCCACCTGCTATGGATGACGTTTTGCCGTTTTATCCCGATACTCCCACGCAAACGGAATATACCGCGGTTAACAACGCGGGGTAGAGCTGGTATTTATCATGGCCTGACTTTTTCAACTTTCGTTAACATTTCAAATTTGACTTTGTATAAGACAATGAGGATTAATAGGTTAAGAATCCTTAAGTGAGTCGCGTTTACTCAACTTCTTAAAGTACCATGCCACATCTACAGTGCTACTAGAGCTTTTAGCGTGTGGCTAAATATTTGGCCACTCTTTGTTTATGATGAATAGTGCTCGATCACCTAACACAAGTTAATAACGAACACAAATACAAGAACGGCAAGAAATAAATGATTATATTCAGATTAGTCCAGTACACGTGTAGTAAACATACCTTCAGCAATACCCCAGGGGTACTTGCGTCCGCGCACGTGCTTGCCGTCGACCTCGACGACAGCGTTAGCGCCGACCACAGCGAAGGGCACCCTCGCCTTCAGGTCCTTAGAGCTGGCGCCGGCCCCCGCCGCGCCATCGCCCGACTCGCCCTCCTCGGTTGACGGGAACTCGTAGATCTTTATCTTGTGCTTGGCGATCTCTTTCAGTATCTGTGCAAAGTGAAAAGTGTTTATGAGTTAACAGATTACAAGGTTTGTAACTATATAAGTCAAGTGCAGCTTTGATATAGGTTGTTCATTGTTTGATCGAAACTATAGACCAAAGAAGTATTTGTACATCGAGCGGGTTCACTTGTAATAAACAGGTGTTGTGTACCGCATAGTGGGCGCACGGAGTCGACGAGGAATCCTATTTTACAACATAATAGGGTACAGTGTTTACGTGTTAAATCAGTGTTCTAAATAGTTCCTAATTGATGATGGATGATCTAACAACTTCCAAGAAATTCCCAAGGCAACTAAGCCAATTGGCAGGCTGTAAAGTAGGAGTTATCTATGTAATTATCGACATAGTCCTAGAAATTCCATTCACAGATGTAACATGTAAATATCTCCATACATTCAAGATGACATGCGTTCATAAATAACTGCTTCATAGATATTCAGTATGACGCATTTATGCATTAGTTTAACGGCGCTCGACCGTGAGAATTCCTCTCAGCAACGGTTGAGGATGAAGTATAATTTCCAGCCCAGTACATTGTTTACGTTTCACTTTGCTTTGCAAAAACAACTTGCGGAATAAACAAGTGAATACATAATATACTGAAAGAAGCAATACCTAAGCAAACTAATTTACAAGAGTGTATGCTCACAACTTACCAACAAGTTTAGATTGATTACATAAATAATATAGGAAATTAACAAAAAATGAACTCAAACAGGCATTGCCGGTCGCGTAAAATTTCTTAATTAATCTGTAATTTTCTATTCCAAGCGAAACACGCCTTAGCTATTACAGGCATTATTGAGACCTTGCGTTGCATAACTCATGAACTTATAAATAATGCAATGTATTTGAACGTTTCTCTAACGATTGGTACCGGCAGAAAAGCAAGATTTTAAATTAAATAATGCTACAAGTTTAGTTTCTTCTTTTTTATATGGGGAGCATCAGGCACATACATACAATGATTTTACACGATTGATAGCAGATTAAACTTAGCCTTACTTTCATATCATACTCTTTATTAGTTTCAATAAATCAAATGACAAACACAACACAATAAACTCCTGTCGTGTCTATTGTTCTAAACCTATTACGAATGTAAATCAGTGACTTTTTTATAATACAAGTTTAAAGTGCAATTTCTGTTAACAAATTTTGCTCAAACCTCAACCGATCTAGTAGAATGGAGTTAGCCCACTGGAACTAAATACCTTGCTCTTTTCAGTTATATTTATTAAAACATACGTTATGTTACTTATGAATTTACACGTTTACTTATCACATAGTTATCCATAGCATAAAGTTGGTCCGTGTTTTGTATTCTTTATCTTCGTCATTTTGTGTCGTCAAAGTGAAGAAATATTATACTCCGTGTAACCATTTTATTAGTAAGGCAATTAGAACCGTACTCACAAAAAGTTTCAATGTTGACTTATTGCGATTTAAAGCTGTTTGTCCGTATTCTGAATTAATTTGTCAAGCTTTTGAGACCTTCACTAGCATTGCAGTAGCGCCGGTTCTAACTTTATAATCACCACGGTTAATGTTTATGTAGGAAAACAAACCGGCCATATTAGCCGTAGAACCGATGACCGTTGGGGAAAACGAGTTCTCGAGTGGAGACCGCGTCTCGGCAAACGGAGTGTAGGACTCAGGCAAGGTGGACTGATGATATACGCAAGATGGCTGGCAGAAGCTGGATGCGAGAAGCCGAAAACAGATCACAGTGGCGTGCAATTGGAGAGGCCTATGTCCAGCAGTGAACAAGTATGGGCTGATCATGATGAGGAAAACATGAAACGTACCTTCTCCTTAAAGTCCTTGCACTCCTCGGGTGTCATGGTGTCGGCCTTAGCGATGACGGGTATGATGTTGACCTTGTCACCTAAGCGCTGCATGAACTCGACATCCAGCGGCTTCAGGCCGTGTCCGCTGGGCGCGATGAAGTACAGACAGCAGTGCACGCGCGTGTCTAGCGGAGAAACCTGCCGCGTGACGCGAGACTCCGCGTTCAGGAACTCCTCGTACTTCGACTCCACGAAGTCTATCACGGGCTGCCAGCTGATGATGTGAAATCAATAATTTATTAATTGCTTCAATAAAATATTGAACAGTATTTACGCCTTTATTTTTTTAGCGTTTGACCACCATCCTGTCTGATGTTCAGCAGCGGTATGGTCTAAAATGGAGCACAATTGTTCATTAGGTACCTATTTAAAAAAAATACCCTTCACGCCATTTAATCCCAAAGCCGGGTAGGCAGAGGCACTTGCTAAAGCAAATGCCCGCGGTTCACCAAGCGTATTTAACCCAACGTGACAGGGGATGAGCCTATTGATCCTATTAACCTATTTATCCGTGACTTAAAAATCTTCAGACTATATTATAACTTATGTACGGAATTTGCCTCAGCATGACGTTCCAGTTACAAGTCATTCAGGTTCCAGTTTTTCTTTATTCCGTCTTATTTCACCCATCCCAACCGACAACGTGCATAGTCGGAAGATGCGCGTTCGAGTATCCATCCCCGCACATATTTACATTGACATAAACTAATTTATATCCCAGGAACGATTCTCGGACGCGTGTTTTCTGACTATGATCTCAGAGCAGATTTTCTAGGGCGGGTAGTTGGAATAATCAGCGTGGTCAATTTCACAAGGCAATGAAATTAGTTGACCACCGCTGTGATTAGCTAAACAGCCGCCACCGGCCAATCACCGTGCTGATCAATTGACTTAATTGCGTTGTCCAATTAACTATGCTTCAGGAAACAGGGGGTAAATGTTAAGTGCAAAGACAATGCAACCATTCATGCAAGGACTCGTGGTATTATGTGGAGTTTGTACTAAATTCATATTGTATTTTAAAATAAATAATTTGTAATCTTGGGATTTATTGCATTTATAACCTATTAAAATTATATTAATGATTAGATAAGAAAATGTATTATTATAAATTATTTAAACTTGTAGAAACATTTCCTAAGCGTTTTTTAAAAAAACAATGATTTCTGAATGTCCGACGGCACTCTGATGTTATTGGAAGTTAGATAGATAATTTAGCTTTTTGAACTCCATACCAGATCTATATCAGGCAAGTGAGTTTGAAGGATGCGAGAAGCCGAAAACAAATCAATCAAACAAGAGAGGCCTATGATGATGATTGTGATTTTGCAATCTATGGTATTTAAAATCATGGAAACAAAATTTACAATCCCGGCGGTCAAAAGATTAACTCTCTCAAGTTCATAACGCCTGATAGCTAACCATTTGTGTGGTAAGGCTACGTTTTCTAGGTCACTGCTCGTCAAATTGGAGAAGGGCAAATGATAGGTAGCTAGATCACAGCATCCATATCCGTCAGGTCGCCTCTTAAGTAATACAGACAAAACTCTCGGTAAAGGGCTTTTATATCATCTGTAAAATTATTGTGATATTGAATAATGATGCTAAAGTACATAATATAATAGTCTCGACCATTGGACATACCACAATAGAAAATGTTATTGCTAACATCCGCGAGTGATCGGCCGAGAAGCGTGCGCGTTTTAAAAATACTGGCCTTAAAGAAAATCGACAAATTATTTATGAAAAATAAACAACCTAGCACTCAACTTACGACTAATCTCATTGTATCATCAGTCTATTGGGTTTAATTTAAACTCTTTGGGTTTAATTAAAGTTCTAAACGTCCAGCATAGTCCCAATTGAAAACCCAAAAACTTAATGACCCGCAAATTATTTCCGGATTTTTTTTAACCATTTGTTTGTCAATACTTTCATAATTTGATGGTTCCTCTATTAACATATTCGTGGACACACCAAATAAAGACAATAGAAGTTTTATTGTTACCAAGTCGATTAAAAGGTTAAAATACTAATAACCCACACATTAAAAAAAAACGATATTGTGGTTATAATACATACACTTCACGCCTGTCTCCCAAAGGGGTGAGCAGAGATTACAGATCTCCATTCGTCACGGCCCTGACTCTTTCGTTTCATCTACATTCATACATGATCACCGCTTTAAAGTACTTTTCACGCTACCGGCAGGACATCACCAATCTGGTCGATATATGTCCTTTTGGGGCCACCCCTACTCACCCGGTCCCTGACATCACCCATATAAATCTGTTTCTGTAATCGACTTTCATCCATCCTCTCCCCTCCACCGAAACATTCCCTTTTTCAATGGGGTTATGAATATGCTCTTTATTGCACACTTTACATTACAAAATGTAAATCTAACAGTTTCTAAGTTTGCAAAAGGCAACTTTATCGTACAGAGCGATTTCTTCCACGTAACCGAAAGTATAATATGATACTCACCAATTACTATTGTCAACCGCATCGCCGAAACCTGGCGTATCGACGATCGTAAGGGTGAGATTCACACCATTCTCCTTGAGAAGTACGACGCTGGTTTCGACACCGACGGTCTTTTTGACGCGCAGCGACGGCCCCGGATACTTGTCCTTGTCGTAGATGTCCGTCAGGAATAATGAGTTGATCAACGTCGACTTGCCCAAGCCCGTCTCACCTGAGCATTAAGAGCGTTATTAGTTACTGATGGACGACGGTTTCACTTGAGATTAAACCACTTTTTTTATAAGACTTTCGTCTCATGATTAGAGTGTTTTGCATAATCTGTGCTTAGCGAACGCTCTGTGATGATGAATGTAATAATAATGACAGGCCAGACTCTTTTGTAACTAGGTACATTATAAACAGTTTCAAGCTTATGTATTATATATTTATAAGGAGTCCGGCTGATTTAGGCTATAAAGCCACTGAAATTTGTTATCATATAAACACAATCTGCATTGTAACATATCTTTTGACTATTAATTATTTACTTGGCTGATAAGTTACTGCACGTTCAATATGGCGGGCGATACGCAAGAATTTACAGCTTATCGTTTTATTTAATTCTAACAAAACGGCCTTTTAAATCACAACTCATGAGTTAGTTTATTTGATTGCGATGTACAATTGATTACGCTTCAAGAAACACGCCGTTAAAAAAGCATAAACAATTTCAAATCAGATTTAGATCTTGATTTAGATTAAGTGTGACCAACCAAGCTGTCAAAATGATAAGTGGTTGTCCCTTCACGCCTCATTTTGTTCTATCAAAGTTCTGGAGGCATCAAGTTTTATACGAACATGGATACCGCTTTAAGCACTCTTAGAAGAAAGAGAGAAAATAGGTTTATTGTTAGAAGTAACAGCTTTGAATAAATGAATCTAACACCTTCTACACGATTGTATGTAGAAAGTACCGGTTACGGTGACTATCAGAAGGACAAAAATCGATATTAATTTATCATTTAATATTAGTACTTCATGTAATATTGATGACAAGGATCAATAGGAGTGAGCTATTGCGGCGAGATAAAACAATATTTCAGCGAGTTGTTGAACCGACATTCTTTGTGGGGTTGGAAGCTTAACAAGCGCGAGAAATGTCACGTACCTGCTAAGTTGCTATTCTTAAAACGGCATGTCCTTTTTAGATATTAGGGAACTAGCACGTGTACCAAATAGCGGCATGCTTTTATCATATGTTTTGACTTGCCGTTTGAAAATCACTTTGGGATGGAAAAATAGGACATTAACCCCATCAGTTATTACAGAATATAAAAAAGCGCAACTCACCTACAACCATCAAGGTGAACTCAAAACCTCTTTTCACAGCCTTTCTGTAAACTTGATTAGGTAGATTTGCGAATCCAACATATCCGTCTAATTCTTTGGTTTTTGCTTTTTCTATTTTAGGTAAATTTTCTGGTTTCGGAGCCACTGGTGGGTGATCTGATTTCTGGAACGTAACAAATATGTAAGTATAGTTAGGTATATAATTGTTGGTATGCGACTTGGTGTCATGAGCACATAATTAGCCATTGTTCAAATGTTCGTGTTATGAGATAGTCTACATTATTATTGATACACTGCAATGAACTCGCATTCTATTTATCATTAAGTACAGGAACAGTGCCGTTTCACAGTTACTACAACTTTCATTAAACAGCGGTTGGCTGCCTGACGTGCGGGTAAATGATTTGTTTTATTTTGAGATTACTCTGAAACCAGTTTTATGTGTGCTGGATTTTGTCTGAGTCATAGGAGGAACCGGCTAAGTCGGTCTAGTGCGTATGCAACCATCTATATAGCCTATAGTATTAAAGGCACGTGGTTACCTTTGTGATGTCGTTGTTTCTGAGCTGAACCGCAGGCGCGGGAGGGGCGGTGGTAGGCACGGGGGGTGCGGGGGTCGGCGGCGGTGCGGACGTCGGCGGCCGGGCGCCGTCCACTGACACGCTGTTGCTCATCTTGCTTATGCCGTTGGAGTCATGGTGGTTGGGCTCGTGGGGGTCCGTGGGGAGGGTGGCGGAGCGCTTGGCCAGCGCGTCCTTGAGCGCCGAAGCGCCGATCGGTGGCGCGGGCGGAGCGGCCGACGGCGGACCGCTCCCGCTACCGCTCACCGACTCCGACTTGAAGAACAGCTCGCGTTTACTTTGCAACTGGAACCGAACATAAAAACGTCACATTACTACACATATTCAACGCGATACGTCGAAGCGATCGTGTCGAATTGCTCTATTGCGGCGGCGGTTGGTCGCCGTATATCGATCGCTCGGAACACATTACAGTGTCATACACTTTCTAGGACCGTTGAGTAAAAATTATAGGCCCCCGTAGAGTATAAATTACTGCAACACCATAAATGTGTATTACCAATATTAAGAAATTACATTTAATCTGTATGTTCAAATAATGTAAGTATCGTAGATACCCAATCTATATATTGTGCCTTTGTATGGAGTAGGCGTTTAGCTCAGTCATTAAACCTCAGTTTCCGAGTATTACCTTGCACTGCACATCAACTAGGTGAATTGTCACGAGACGTGCGTGTGCTGAACAACAAACGAACGCATCGCCGCAGCAGTTTCACTCGATACTCTAATTAATGACACGTTACTCACAAGACAAACAGCACTAGGCAGTGTTTCAGTGTGCAAGTAGGTGCGAAGAACGAAAGCAGCAGCAGTGAGTCACGCGGAACCATACCTCACCATGTTGTGGTTACACGTGTGTATGCTAAAGGTATATTCTATGAAGCTCAAATTACAAGAACCAATGCATCCTCGCTTAAATAGGGCATGATCGATACAAAACAATGATGCCTGGCATCATTGTTGGTCGCCGCCCGCCGCCGGTCCTTTATTCCACCGTGAATACAAGCTAAAAGAGCATAATATACCTACCTACTCATTCCTGCTCTTTCACAACATTTATGATACTGTTTCACTAAGAAAACATCTTTAAAAAATAAATAAAGCATGTGTCACTAAGCAATTACCGCTTTATGACACATACAAATGGTATGACATACACTTCCGGTACAAAACTGCTGTGATTTAAAGGACATCTACTGTAAAACTGTCAACAGGTCCTCCTAATGACGACCTTAGCCGACGTTGATTTCTATCATTTTGTTAAATAAGTAAATATTTAAAACTAACGTCACATATACTCTAGGTGATAAGAAACAGTGAACCATCTAAGTACCTATCCACTATATTTAAAATTGCAAATATTGAAACGTTTACTAGAATAGTTCCAGTTATGGATGGTTGACTGAGAGAGGTGACAAACTCCTCGGAATTCCAGTAGAAAGATTTATAAATAGCTCCCCTCCTCATGACATTAGACTTAGTGATATATTAACGGCCCATTTAAATAGCAATTTTATTCTAATATCCCGAAGAATTGAAATAACTTCTAATAGTAATATAATATAATTAAAATAACAAAGGAATTGCGGATACAGGTGCAATCAATCACACGCTATTGCTAAATAAAACAATATTCGAATGAACAACTATAGGCTCGTATGTTGAACTAATTCGACATAACACGAAAACAAATTGATATCAAATAAACTTTACGTCGAGATTTGTATCAGTACAAAGCTTGGATTGTTTTAGGTTATTCTAAATGCTTAGACTTAGTGTTTATTGTGAAAACTGTATGTAGTTCTGTGTGAAATCAAACCAGAGTTCAGCTCGACTGTAGACCACTATCGTACTACAAAAATAAACAAATCACAACTTTATGAATTAATGTTATTTAAGATCACTTATCAAACTTGTCTGTACATTTTCGCCACCGAATATGTATTGTGAACTGACGATTTGTGCCATTCAATCAGATATCAACAAATGCCAACGGCCAACCCTCGTCCGGTCAATGTTTACCCGAGCACAAACTGTAACGTAAATAATCGGACGACGACGACATTCAAAAGGAATCTGTTTGCGGAGAAAGCATTCCAAAACAAAACAATCCACAAGGAATCTAACGACAAACACGACTTTCAATCCATTTACACAGCAATAGAAGGAAGCATGAGACCGTGAATGATGATATTGTTCAAGGCGACCGCAGGTAATAAGATACGGGAACAACTGCGTTCGTGTGTCTTTAATGTTTAGTATTAGTTCGTGCTATCTAGGTCGCTTTTATCATCTCGTGTTTCTATTTTACCTATTTTCTAACATCTTTTCACCATCGGCTTTATATATTGTGAACAACATGTGGCATATGGTACAGAAAAAAACTGAAAGATTGTTCATATATAGATATACATGATGACGCCCGTAAACTTGTAATGTAGTATTTCGAAATATAAACCAAAATAAAAAGAAAAGTACAGAGCTGAAAGTCGCCACCAAAGACTAAATTGAAAGAGAAGAAAAAGGTGCTTCAATCCGCAATATCTCTTTAACTCGACCATAACGTAAGTAAAGCCTTTCACTTTTGCATCGGTTATTGAATCCATTACGCGGTTTAAGTTTCGACGCAGTCAATATGAGTAGGTAAATGTCTTGGACCAATTGCATACGAATGCAAACAAATGTACAATAAGTAGGTTTTATATGATTGGCGCCATCAGGGTGGGACACTTACGTCATGGTCGCGACGGGAAGATTGCCTCTTCACACTTTTGCGTCTTGTGCGAAACGCACTCTTCAATTTCTTCATCATTATCACCACTCAAACTGATTTTCCTCCTCATGCCGCAAGGGATACGTTGAAATTACGAAATATTCACGGTCCAATAACGATTACAAACACCACAATTATGCATCGTAGATATTATCCACGAAAAAACATTTGAATTACTTAATTATAATTAATAACCAAATTGCCAGGAAAACGTGTTTCAACTAACGGAACGAAAATTCGCGTTCTTAGATGCTAATATTTTGAAATGTATTTAAACATAATGGCTGGAAATTCAACGGTTTACAATCGACCTCTCAATGATTACTAAAGGAACAACAGTTTTAACACGTGCTACACCTTCTCTATTGACACAACTCACCATCTGTGAAGTTCACAAAGACGTATTGTGAGCATCGTGAAATAATTCAATAATAAAGTCAGCTCCCTACCTCCAACAGACAATGACAACAATTTCTAAAATCAGCAAATACACGGGTAGTCCACTAGTAGGTACTTCCCGCGTAGTTTAACTTTAGTTAGGCATCCAGACAATATTTAACTTAGTTGCCATCTAATATGTATATAAAAATTCCATGTCACAACGTTAGTTACCGTACGGCTTTACCCATTTTTACCAAACTTTATATGCGTATTCAGTAGCTCTGAGAATCGGCTACTGTCTATTTTTTATGCATCTACCAGTTGCATTTCTTCCAATACACGGGGTACAAAGGTATTATAGCTAAACTAATGTGTGCCAGGACAGCTAGTTTAAATATAAAATTAATATATCCTTTCTCAGCCTCTAGACTGTGTACCAAATGTCAAATTAAAAAAAAATAATTTTGGCGTGGATGCAACAAACGGATGTATGGAGTTACGTTCACATTTATAATATTAATAAGGATTGTAATAGAATAGATTTTTCCATTTCCGTGGTGTGTGTTTTCAATATATACATTAAAAGATCAATAACTATCTTTATAGGAACTTATTCCGACCCTCCTTTAATCGACCATCGTTTTCGTAATCGAATTGACCTCCTAGGGTTTTGTCCACTACACTTGATTATGAGCACGTAGCTTGTAGCAACAAATAATCAAAAATGCAGACCTTTATTGCTATGTTTTTTATAATTAAAACAATAGGCGCAGATGAACAATAGAAGCCACTTGGTTAATAAAATTATAACTAAACATGGAACTGTAACATCTCTTTTACAATTAGAAGAAAAAAATCTGAATGGAACATGCATATTAACTGCCAATACAACAAAAATAAAGCTAGATACATTAAGGATCAGTAACAACTACAAAAATGGATTAAGGTCATCCATTATCTTTTCCTAGAATGAGTAAAGATTGTAATATACATTTCCAACTCAATTTTATGATAGTCTTCAAATATACATTTATGCATTCATTGATTCTCGGAATTACTAAAAATATCTGCACGACACAAAACTTTTTTATGTCGTATGAAATAGTGAATTAAAAAACCACTTCCTCCCAATAAAAATTGATCATCCAATAATAATCTAATATTAATCCAAACACAATGTTACAATACATATTTTACTTTTATGACTATGCATACGCCTAAAATACATAATAGAAGATTACCACGTAACGTAGAGCTTAGCGAGTCTAACGTGTAATTATCTAACAAAACTGATTACGCCTAAGAATAGACAAAGGAATATACGCCGTCGTATTACTTTATAGCCAGTGGGTTTTGTGTGAAGGTACAATTTAAACTCAAAAATCATCAAATGAATACACCGTTATACATTCACTTTTTCATACATATTTTATGTAAAAGCACATACGACAACTCTAGTTATTACATACTTGCTCGGCGGTGGCGATGCACTCTGTGAAATTTTAATATTGGAAGTGGGTGGGTGTCTCAAGATATGAGACACGCGTTCGTGTAGGTAGAACTAGCTTCAATGCATTGGGATGAGGTAAACCTACCTAAGGAGAAAGACCATGCCGACACTAATCGTTATAGCGAGAGATTACAAAATCGAGTACAAACATAATTTCGTACAAAAAGTGAAATATGAGCAGTTAATGTGATAAACCAGTTATGAGACCACTAATAATACATTAACATTCGTAGGTCTCCACCATATTGATTGGGAAATCTGATAACTTTTACATCTGGTAACACAGCTTTTGCGGGGAAAAGTACGATTTTAACCTTTTGCGGCGGCGATCGACAGAGGCCGATGCAATGCAAGTTTGTACTCTTATGTCTGCATTATTCATGAACAACGAGTGAGCTGCAGACATCGACGCGTACGAGTAAAACATTGATCAGGTTTAAGACTCTACAAAAAACTATTATTGTAATGGTACTCTAAAATGATTTTATAAAGTGCGCTAAATAAAACATTACGCGGTGAATATAGAACTTGTACAATGTAACAAAACCACAAGTGTAGAGCAGAACTAGGATTGAACAATACCGAGACTATAATCGCGCTACATAGCTTGTGAGAATGCACACACACTGCAGTGTACTAATTGACCCAAAACTAGTTAACATTTCATAAACAAAAGCAGCATTATACATTGTGTACGAACGTTTTAACCTAAACCCAAGTTTAATATTGAACTATAAGTTACTCTTTTGTGAATGCTATTTTTAAAAATTTTAAGTACAAACAAAGCGAAAATATTTCCATGAGTGCATTCGAATTTGACATCGACACCGCGAACTTCTTAAATGAGGTTAAATTTGGCGACGGCAACGACGACGCCTCATTTAAGGATGACGTGGAAAATTAAAGACGTGAAGCACCGGGCATCAGTGAAATAATTAAAGCTTGAATGACAGATGCAAATTCTAGACACAAGTAAATTTTGCACACTAACTATCCAGTGCACTAAATACGTTTACCAAAAATAGTACTGACATGTCTAAAACAAAGGCTATTAGAACCAGCCAGGATTTCGTTCTCACACTCATTGTATTTCAACATATCTCGCACACACAGACAGAGTAGTGTGTAAACACTGACCTATAGATAACCGAAGCGTTACGTGTGGTGTATTGTAATAGCACAGAATAGACGAGACTACTTATTTCTCCTACTAACAAGTCAATGACCGAACTGTGGATTAGGAAATGGATACTTTGATCTGATCTGCACGAGTTGACGACACCGAGACGACGACGACATACACCGCAATCATAAGTCTTAGACGTTATGACCCTCAAGTGCAGCTAAAATGCGTCTAGTAGCATTCAATACAGAAGCGACAGTTTGTATGCAACAGCTCATTGGTTTATGAAACATCCGTATAGATAAACTTCCCAGCTTATCGATTCATTGACCTTACAATTTTATTCTATTGACCGTCATTTGTCCAATATTGTATCTTTAGTGTTTCCTACCTCAGACTTCTTCCTCAGAGACAAATTTCTCCAAATATCTCGAGGATGGTTCCATGCTACTTTCGGTTTGTCGGTGGTCCCGTCCCCAACATTACTGGCACATCTGGCCAGTTTATTCACTTGCGCGGTACCGTTAAAGGCACGATTCGCCATAATGTACTCAATTCAAACAAGATCGGCACTTTAATTATATCCAGAATTTCACAACACAAAAGCTACGCCAATTTGTTGTCGGTGGGACTGTTTGTTGTCTATATATTTGTTTACTATATTTATTCACATACATCAATTTGTCTACAAGTTACATAGTGCACTTAGCAATATCACAACACACCGGAATTACATCACTGAATGTAAAATTAGGTAACTAGGCATTATTAATCAATATTTTTGTCACAAAACACTATGCATTCGTGTTAATCAATGGCAGTTTTGAGGTTAACTCCGACGCTGCCGGCTGCCGGCTGGGCTCGGGACGGACGCACGCGGCGGAGCGGTCGTTTAAGGCACAGACACTTCAACCACAAAAAAGTTACAAGGTTCTTACTTTTAATCAGACAACTAATCGACCACCGTACATTAATTACAACCGAACAGACGAAGAGATTATACAAATTGTATACCACCTACAAAAACATAATAGGTACCCGATATAAAAACTACTAACCAGAAAAAAAAACAACTCGGCTACATTTTTTATGTGATCTACAAACGTGATGTTTATAAAGAAAGCTAAGTGTTATTTTGTTCATTCAAAAGAATTAAAATTGCCGGAGGGCAACGAGAAGGCAGCGCCTTAAGCCAGGTACCCGTTGAAATATGACTGTTGATACACACAAGCAAACGGACCCCGGACAACCCTGACGTCACACAACCACCATACGCACTAAAGCTCCGTCAAAATGGGACATAAGAAATTAAAAGCCCCTTTCAAATTTTCGGCCCTATCACATAAGCGATAAGATTCAATTTTACAAGAACATTCCATTCCACCGATGCCGCGAGCTTTTTTTGTATTGACTGCGATATATTGTGTAGGTTGAGAACGTGCCCAAACATAGCTTTAGCAATTTCAAGTTTCACAATTGGTTACTTTTATCCTGTTTGAAGTTAAAATTAAGTTACACAAAGTTGTAATAAAAAGAGTGATAGCGCCTAATGTCATCTAAATGGACGTATTGTTAATGCCCATAAAACTAAGATGTGTATTGACAAACATAAAACACATCGTCTATTACTATAGGCATTTCTCAACAACTCATTCATAGATAACGTTTACTGATAAGAAAATTCCTTGAACTGTATCGGGTCCAGTCAGTGCTATTACTTGTTTACCAAACAAACAAAAGGGAACAGTACAACACAGTTGATTGAATATAGGCATAAATCTCGTATATTCAGTGAGAGCATTTTTGCATCTGACCTTGCATACGCTGGCCGTCATTGTTTGATGCAAAAACACTTTTGTCTTGCCGCATCTTCCGCTAACAGGTCACGGAGCGGCCGTGAAAATGGTTTAATGTCTGTTTAGTAAAGTGCCACATGCGAACCGAATGACTGCCGCTGCAAGGTTATTTTTAACCCTGTAGACACGGGGTCAACCACCGGCGACGCACCCCACCCGCCTCTTGGGGCCAAGACTATCAGAACAAGGATTGCGTGGGAACACGGTGGGATGCTACATCTTCTGTTGAAAACTTTACCAAAAGAAGCACTACAACAGTAAATAAGCATGCCGGTCACGAATATCGTGATCGTCATTTGGTGCGACATTTCCATGGCAGTAAGAAATTCTTATTTATTATTTCTCACACTGAATGACGTCTCCAATCAAGTTATTAGTCATAAAAGCTTTCAAGACTCGAAATATCTTGGGCATCGACTTCATTGACGTGACGTTACTTTCCACTTGAATGTTCAAACATACAAAAGTTAATTGTATACGTATGTATACATACAACATACGCAGTAAACAAATTGTTTCGACGGCGTTCTAGTTCTAACTAAAACTCGACCTACTTGATATCATTTGGGTAGTGCACTATTGTTAATGTTCCTCAATATAATTAATGAGCATATCACAGTATTTTATGAACAATTTATACAGAACAAGGAACATTTCCAATAAAGAGACGGAACAAACATTGAAGGTAAATCCGTCCGTCCGGTTGTTGTAAACAGTCATAAGACAATGCATTGATGAACAACAATTAGAGTGAACCAGTTAGAATATGAAAATACCTAGGTATCGGTCTTTTACTTTAAATGAGAATCCAGTCCAAATTTTGGACATTAACAAAACGCAGGAGGGTAGAGTTAAAACGACGATAGGTTCTTTTCGGGGTGCGCGTAATGATTAGGGGAGCCAGCCGAGGGTGCATAAGACGCTTGAGGGGACTCACCGTAGCCGTGTCTGTGAGGGTAACTGTGGCGCTGGTGAGGCTACCATTTGATGCACTGTTGGCCGCCAATCCGGCCGGCAACTGATTATTAGAACTGTGCTCGATAATTCTTTGCCGCAGCGCTAGTCTCTCTAAGCTAGCCAACCGATGTGATCCGCCAGCCCCTTCCCGCTCGCGTTCCCGAAGTCCCGGTGTACTGCCAGCACTGAAAGAGCCACTGTACTTCGGCAACGTAGGCGGAGGCACAGCTCTCGCCGGACCTCGTCCCAGAAGCGATCCAGTCGATGTGTATGCATAGCTATTGGACGTGCCCAAAGTGGCCGTCCGAGGGGCAGTCCCAATACCATTTAGAGTCCCATTTGCACCGTTCACACCAGCACCGTTTAACGTGGTCGCGCTCCCGTTCATCTCCTCCGTATGTTTTCCGTCATACGAGGCGAATCACGCTGTCTGAGTCACTCACTTCACTACGCCGCAACATGCGATATAGTCGGGGAAGTCTAGCGGGGCGTTCGTGCCGCGTGCCCGTCGAAGGCGGTTTGACAGCTCAGTCGGTCGTCGCGACTGAGGCGCGCGGGAGGACCCCGCACCCGCCGCCGCCCCGTGGCACCGCGGACAACCCTCGCACCTTACAATGTGGAAACTAGGGAAATGAACTAGGGTTGAGTTTTCCACAACATTCACTGTCAAGGTCAAATGGGATTACTGTAATGACCAACTTCGTAATAACTGTTATACACCAATGAAACCAGGTTATTTACAAACAAAGATCTTACCAAAAATATTAATTTACAAAAGTATTAATAATGTTCTTATTGACAAACTATAGCAGGATTCTTTCGACATCAAATTCACACCAGCCATACATAAAACGGAAACGACTATCTAATGTCGAATACAATAGTCTTTAAGACGCGAGTACGCTTAGAAAGTTCAGAACGGAAATGTTTTAATATGACTTCCCGATGTCCAAAATTATTCGAGTCAGATAGCTGCTAGCTAAATAAAGAACAGAAAAGCACTAAACTACCTTATTGAAGCTTTACGCATGCGCAGAGCTTGTTGTACCCTTACGGTTTGATATGGATACACTGTATTTGCCAACATTCAATAAGATGCAACTGGCTGAAAGTTAGCAACGAAAGGTAATATAAAGATTTAAATTATGTGAGAGACACAGAAATAGTCTATTGCGAACTACTTCCTTGTCACTTGTTAGTAAAAGAGTCTATTAACAAAGGAATTTTACCGCGTTATTCATTGTGTTGAAGTATTTTATTTTAGGCTTCTTCGGTGGAGAGGAAAGGAAACCGGGATGGAAACCATTTTAAGGCTGGCTATCGTGTTGGATGGTTCAGCTGTGGTGAAATGAGGATAATGCAATAAATAGCTCATATTCATTAATAGTTCTAGTACTTAATAATTCAAACTCTTAATGAGTTATAGTATTTGACTTAAAAGAAAGTTGTTTATACAAAGGTAGACAGTACAAGTACGTCAAAAGGATCTAAATCGTAGGAATTTATAATAGCTATTTTTTATAATCTCATCAATGACACGATTTTTTTTATACCGTGGGCTAGCGACTAACAATGATGTATCTTAGTCATATGCAAATGTTCGAATGCATGAGATTAAATTAGAAACCATTCAAAATGATGTCTTACATACCCAACTATTGTATTTTTGAATGAGCTATTACTATTCAAGTAAAATAAACATGAAGGTACTTTGAAACGTTCGTAATTTTCCTAGCCCTATTTGATTACCTACACAAAAAGAGAAACATAACATTGGAATGAGACAAACATTAGTTAATAAATACATGTTATAAAAAACAAATTCGTCTCCCGCTACCTGTACCTAGGTGTGCTTAGATCTTTAAAATTACGGAACGGATTTCGATGCGGTTTTCTTTAGTAAATAAAATTGATGCTTGAGGAATTCATATTCTTTATACGTATATTTTCAAATCAACCTTTGCCGTGCCAGTGAATAACAGAATATATCGTTACAGCATGATAATGGAAGGACACATCAAGTGTAAATTATCATATTAACGTCGTCAATAACTTTCGAACACAAAGATGCAGACACACAGATGTTAATTTTTAACCGACTTCAAATAAAAAGGAGGAGGTTCTCAATTCGTCTGTATGTATAATATTTTTTTAATTATGTTCACCGATATTTTCGTCAATTATAGACGGATTTCAAAAATTTTATTTTTGTTGGATAGTGTTCACTTCTTTAATGTTATGTACGAAATAGAAATAGGTACTACAGCCAACGGAAAGTCTTTATATAAAAACTTGCATTGCGTGCAAGAAATTCCAACCCAAATTGAATTTTAATCGTTTAAAAGTCAGCTTTACGGAAATTCGTTCTTGTGAAAAGCATTTCGTATAAAAATCTTCATTCTTTTAAAGTCAATAAAATATTCGTAGATTGTTAGACAGCTTTTCACATAAATGGGTTGGAGCCGTTTGAGAAATACTACAGATATTATGTACATAATCAACTTTTATAAATTTTATAAAAGCTTATAATTTAATGTGTTTTTCAGGACGGTTGGGAAAAACTCAATTGAACCCGTTGTCCGTAACTAGGTATAGCATAACTAGGTTAACATAGGCTACATATTATTTTAATTCATCATGTCAGACTGCTGACATTCACTGCTGCACAGTCAGTCTTTTTTTATTCCCGCATGGTACAGTGGACCTTTATGCTTTTTAATACGCGCTTCACACGGACTGTTTTGTTTACAGATAGTCAATATTTGACGTTCAAAATACGGAATTAGTGTCAAAGCTTAAGAAACCATCAGTTAATCCGGCCGTTACTTGCCGTTGCCAAGAAAGATGTGACAAGACATATAACACGCTGCGTTTTGTCGAAACAAGCTGAGTCGCACGAAGCGTGACATAATAGCCGATCACAGTGCGTATTTGTTCTATGTCGTCTCTCTTGACGCGCGTGCTAGAACTGCAGCGGCAGGTTTCGTAAATTCGATGGTCCCTATTAAGAAAGTCGGATCTACAAAACGGAACATGTTCAGGAGAGAAGATAGAAGTTAGTTTTGGATATTAAAACTAAACGACTTGTGGTACATACTTAAAATTTACAACAGCTTACAATCTTTAGTATATTTACGTTATGTAATATACGTAATAAGTTTATAGATCTTAATATCCTCATCCTAACGGTGTAGAAAATTCATATTAGTACAAATTCCTAAAATTGCACTACCGACATTTTTAATTGGGACCATCGAATTACATTACTCTATCATAGTTCCGCCTTCTGACTAGATTTTCTGTAGGACTTTTTTTCATAGAAAAGTCTAATGTGGTATACTTTTTCCGATAACAACAGGGTACATATGTAAATCATACTGTGAAGTTCCTTACTTGTAAATAAAATTAGTAACTTAGACTATTACCGAAGTCTTTAGTCCGAATCATCGAAATTTATATTTTTTTTGTAGCAATTAATGTTTGTTCACTCATTAAATTACTGAATCAAGTTCCTATCTGCTTTATCATAGTACAAATACGTTGATCAATATATTAGCAGCAAATGCATTTTATCTAAATATATAAAAGGAAAAGCTGACTGACAGTCAGTCAGACTGACATATTAACGCAGAGCCCAAACGGCTAAACTTAGGAACTTGAAATTTGGACGTAGCTTAGGTACCGTAGGGGTGCACTAAGTAAGGAATTCCTGAAATTCCCACGGGAACGGGAATTAACGGGAAAATACTTTTATATGCAAAATCTAAACGGCTCAAGTTAGACGCTTCAAATTTGGGATGCAGGCACCACTAAACTACGCGAATGAAATCGCGGGGCGTCCACTAGTTATATACATTAATGCCATCTAGCGGCCGTGCATTAAACTTCAAACAATATAATTCCCTCATGCATGACTATGAGTCACGACTGACGACTGAGTTACGCTGTTCAACTGTTGAGTTCTGGTTTCAGCTAATAGAGGGCGCAGTCTTTGCTGTACATCTATTATAAAAGTACACTTATAGAACAATATCGTGCTATATCAAGTCTATCTAACTGACAAATGCTGTTAGTCTTCTGTTCAGAAGAGACATACGTTTGTAACTAGGGGTTTTGAACCACGGGGTCATTTTTATCTGATTTGAAGCAGACAGCTTATTTTTTATTTAGTAGACTGCTTCACCTTTATGTACTGTAAAGAATACGGGCAGACTTATGACTTCGAAAAAGTTCAAAACAAAGTCTCCTCATGATTATTAACTCCAAGTTACCGGTTCAATCAAATTACTTAGTTCGAACCAAATGCATAATACTGTTGCTAAAGAAAAATATGTTTTCTTATACCTATCGTATAAGACGTCTCAGTGTCAACACGAGAAACAATAACACTATTGTTGGATGAATGCATCTAAAATGTTAATTGTGAACAGAAATTATCAACGCAAAACAATGGTCATTTCTCTTTTAGAAGATAGGTGGAGAAATGTCTCACGAAATCATGAGAATCATTGGTTATATCTTTATGAAAATAACAATAGCAGAATATTCCAAGCATCCCGAAAAAAAAACATGAATACGTTTCGTCTGATAGTTTTACCAACTAGGTAGTTCTTAGCTGAATTTGTGTTGTTGATAGAAACAAAAATACTGAGTCCAAAAACAAAACGTTGAACCAGCGCTCAGTTGAAAGATGTTTCGAAGATGCCCCTGCTGCGCACGTGTGCAATGGGGCGTGTATGTAAACAAACATTCCTATATTAGTACTCGTATTATGAATCAACTATGATTAGACCTGTTACTAAGAATTCTAAGACTGAAAATGCTCACAGCATATAGGTCACAAAAGATTTTCTGAACCAACGCATTGATCCTGTAGATTGGAAATGCAACATGTGCAGTCAGTTAACTGGATGTGAAGTAAGTTGCATGTCCCGTCTCATTGCGCAATGTTCACTCGCTATGAGCAGAAGGAAATCCTTCAGTGTTGAAAGATAATTACGCGGAAACCGGCCTTGATGGCCCTACATAGATAACATTTAATTTACGTTGTTGAATACACCGCATATTTTCATTTATACGCACTATAAAAGTTTTCACCAGAGACCAAATACAAATTGTTTTACTTCGGTAATACGAGTATATTGAACTGCAGCAGTTGACTAATCAGTAAATGTGACATTAGTCAGGAACACTTGAAAGATAAGTAATTGCCAGACGTAATACGTGTAAGCATTAGAGGCGATAAATATGTAATGCTATTTAGGTTAAATATAGTGATGAAAGAGATATCGGGGACCTGTATATACTAAAAGTCGATAACGATGACTACATTCCAAAGTGCGAACAATTTTAACCAACTATACAAATATGTCGACGCTGAAGAAACATTAACGCATAATATCAAAAGAAAATCAGGAGTTTGAAAAAGAAATACCTACAATTAACAAAACCCTTCAACTGAGATATAAAATGGTTACAGCTTGTTCGAAAGAATTTCACATATACGGTATATGTCTGTACTGGGTCTTAACTGACCCAATATGAAATACTATTTTCCATTGGTAGGAACGTGGTATATCACAGGTTGTTTAACAATTCGAAGCCAACGAACGTGCCGTTTGAACAAACAGCCACGTGCCGGCTTACTGTATTTCTAAAACAATCAAGAGTAAACAAAGCACCTTAAATATTTCCTACGGCACAATTGCCCAATAATTTCTGGGTAATTTTATTGATAGATTTACTAGTCGAATATTGTAGAGATGTCGCAAGATAAGCAACAATGGATCATTACAACACTAAATTGGCGCATCCCACAGTTTTGTGAATCCGTCAGTCAGCAAACTAAGCAGTTCTATAGGAAAACCTACGCGCAATGATCGATGGCATTAGTCTCCGCCCACCAAAAGGTTATAAAGCCAATAGTATCCTAATGTTCTGTGCTTTTATATAATAAATAATAATGTGTTGTAAAAAGTATAGTATGGGCGCCTTCAAGCCAACAAGTAACAAATAGTGCCTGATTAACAGATATCTAAAAGGCAAACGTGCTTCATCAAGCAGGACGGTGGTTAAATGCTTACCTATTTGCAATAAAACAATTATAAACAAGCCAGTACCTACAAACGCCATGAACACGGCACACAGAAAGGTCTCTCAGTGCAAACCTGTGGGATGTTAATACGTTCGGACCTTCTCAAGAGAAATGCAAGCACAGGCAATGTTTCGACGCAAGATGGATTTTTCTTTATTAATGCATATACATACCTACAGACAGACATGGCCCTTAAACACACATCCAAAATTAATTGCGTTGCGTCGAACGTAATGTCCCTCTGGCAGCTTTCTATCTTTTGTGTAAGAAACTTGAAATTAAAAAAAAAATCTCGCTCGTGTTTGTCCAGACAAATCTGGACAAATTTCACACCTTTGGAACAAGCGTATATCTACATCGCTACTTCTAAAACTATAATGTAAACAAATATCTTGATATGCATGCAAGAGTTTTAACCTGATTTCGTTAAGGGGTCAATAACTTAAGTGTGTACGTTGCACCTATCCATACAAAGCACGTATGTATTGTGATACTTTAAACATGCAGGCGTCATAAATATAGCACACTGTGTTGTTGCGAATATCAATGAGGAAAATCGCTACGAATCATTGTCGACGGATACCAATTACTGTAACATATAATATGCTATTGACCAACTTTACATACAATTACTGACGACGAAAGATACCACTAGAACTAGGTGCATGTGTTACGACTTAATATTAATGAGTAAGTATTGAGCACCCAAAATGTGTGAGGGTTGTAAGTATAAAACATATTTTAACAATTCAATTTTATTTAAGTGTGTGGTATATATTCAAATTCCGGAGCAATTACGACGTGCAACCCGTATTCAGTGGTAGACCATATAGGGAAGATCGGATTTGCAGAATAACCAGCATAATATTCGATCACGTCATGTGCGCCCAAGATGTAGCGAACGACACGCAAAAGCTTAGTAATATACTTACATATAATTAATACAAAATAATGGATTTTGTACCTGATCTCCGTTTATCTGAGAGGGCCTGTAACGTGCCAACACTGGCCTATTCCGGGACCGGTTCAACGGAGAGTCGGACACTTCGGTCATTCTCTCTGAACACTGATACACTTGTCACAATCACTATAATAAATCCGCGCACAAAACGAACCAATAGACTTATGAGACAAGAGGAAACATACTGTTGTAAACGCCGCAATATGCGCTGCAAATGTGATATCGCGGGCCTGAGTCCACGAATCACATCCGGAGGAGCGGCGCGCCAACACGAGTGATTCAAACGATTACAACCAAGTTAACACTGATAACCGTACACTGGGTTAATAAAATGCTCACATGCCACTAAGCTGACACTAACAAAACAAACAATCAGGATTTAGATATTCTGACTACGTCGAACAATAAAACAATTTAAATTACTGCTTAGTTTGCCGAGAAACCAAAATAGTCATCTAAGAACGGCTTGGAATGGAATGGTGTAAAAACAGTTCGAGTTTACGACACCAGAGAAAGGGGCATACGGTTTATTTTCGATGCCGATTTTTATAATCCGCACGAGTCTACAAACAAGTCACTGTGGTTCGACAATCAGAACGACAATGCAAGTAACTTGAGTGATGTTTTTACGAAACAATTGTATAAGTATCGTAGTTGCAGTTGACAATAGCGTTTGTCACCGAAGCTGACACAGAGTGTGCCAGCGCCGCGTGTGCTGGTCATCGCCAAGGGACCACAGTAGGTATTGGTGTCACCTGCAGGCCGGCAGGGCCGAATAGCGGTTGAAAATACCTGCTCGTAATTCTAGCGACAACGTAACAATACGTGACAGGCAACGAGCGAGCCTGCGACCTAATATTTTATACGCGGTGCAATACTTACTGATATGCCTACCTAAATTCAAGAATTATTTTAGTATCCAGTATATGAATTACACTTACCGCTATTTCAGGAACAAGAAGAAAACAGCACATGTAACAAAGAAATTAAATAATTAATACTGGCGTTATTATTAGGATAATCTTCAGCGAATGTTAATTGCTTTTCTTAACAAACAAACCTAAACAAGGTAAACAGCAAGTGCTCACATCCTCTAAACTGTTTGAGTTATTTGAAAAGGAATAACGATCTTCCATTAAATACTCATCTATCTCAATAAGAAATATGAAAAAATCATTATCGTAGCGTAATATTTATCTGCAAGACGAGATTCACTCTGGCGAGCGAACACTGAACAGTGTATAGAATAAAACAACTAATATGATTCATCAATATTGATTTCAATTATGTTTTGTAAACCATCGGCTAACATAAATGAATGACTGTACGTAGTCATGAATACGTAGAATCTTCGACAAACAACAAACGGATGATGTGCACACCTTCAACACATTCCTAGCAAACCTGAACGTATTACAAAAATAGTAATGTTAGAGAAGAGCGAAGCAATATTTATTTAAATATGTTTAATTTTGTTCGCACATTTTCGGACATTTTCATTCGGTATGTAGAGATTCAAGAAGACAAAATAACATAAAATAATAAAAATAACTCTCAACTATCGTTAGGTTGAGCTTTACATTTGTTTTACTTGAAAACACAATAATTCATAAATTAAAAGAAATAAAAAGACCGATTTTAACCAGTAAAAATTGACAGAATTGTGGTTTTCCAATGGATGCGATTATCGGAATTGATCGAACTTTCGGGCAAAATTAGGACCAGCTTTCAAATAAAAAAATAATCATCAAAATCTGTTCACCCAGTCAAAAGTTTTGATTTAACAAACATAAGAAAATACAGACGATTTCCCTTTTTTTCGAAGTCGGTAAAAATTTGGCTAAAATGATACATATGTTTGACAGGTCTATTTTTTATGCACACAAGTCTTAATAAAAATACATGACGTAAATTACAGAAGTGGCAACCAACATATTATTTAATATATATATATATAACAAAATATTTGCACAAAATCATAAACTGCCCCATTATGATTACAATACCTACCTACAACTCCGAGAAAAATATTAGTCATCAAATTAATTTAATCGGTATTTAAGTAGGTGAATGATCATGAATCATCAAATCGATGGAAATATTTATTAATTATTATAAACTTATCCCAAGTATATTTTGATCACTTTTACAACCGGAACAAAGGATGGTCTTTAAAAAAATGGGCATCCTATAGTCTGTTCACTAAATCGAGAAACGGTTTGACACTCGTTAATTTCATTGGATTACGAAAAAATTATGAAAATCAGGCAACATTATTTCGCAAAGTGACAGATGATCTGTCAAATCGTTCATCGCATTAATAAACAGACTATACTTAGGATATATTTTTTTCCACAAA
>SJJU01006030.1:0-14328 GCA_012932125.1 Conopomorpha cramerella | reverse complement strand
AGATTAGATTTGATTTAAATAAATTTGTTTTTTTTTTAGAGCTAAAAATGTTCTTGATCCCTAGACACTTTTGATGTGTGTATAAAAAACACCCTCTAACTTTAACACACGTACATTACAGATAAGAATGACTGTATACCGCCCAGAGCCGCTGCAGTTCCAGGAGATAGAAGTGGAGCTGACGAGGAAGGCCGGCAAAGGACTCGGGTTGGGCGTTATGGCCATGACTCCACCGCCTGGAGTCTACATCTCTGACTTGGTGAGATTATTGTTAAAATCTACATACACATTGCAAACTCGGCCTTTTTTAATGGGACCCAAAGGGTGTTATAAGTTTGACGTATCTGTCTGTGTGTGTCTGTTTGTGTGTCTGTTCGTGTGTCTGTTTGTGTGTCTGTTTGTGTGTCTGTTTGTGTGTCTGTTTGTGTGTCTGTTTGTGTGTCTGTTCGTGTGTCTGTTTGTGTGTCTGTTTGTGTGTCTATTTGTGTGTCTGTTCGTGTGCCTGTTTGTGTGTCTGTTTGTGTGTCTATTTGTGTGTCTGTTTGTATGTCTGTTTGTGTGTCTATTTGTGTGTCCGTTTTTGTGTCTGTTTTTGTATCTGTTTGTGTGTCTGTGCGTCTTTTTTATCATTAATAACAAGCGTTTAACCACCATCCTGCCTGATGTTAAGTAGCGATGTGGTCTACGATGGAGCACACCAGTGACTTAAAGACCTTCAGACTGTAGTGCGCAGGAAACACAGACTCCGGCAAGTCGTTCCACATCCTGGCGGTTCTGACTATGTCTATCTGTGGCATCATAACTCTCGAAATAATAAAGCTATAACAATAAAGTTATTTTCTTTGAAAGCTGATTTGATCGTGCGTGTTCTGATCTATGTTCGATGGTTATCGGTTCACTCACTCAAAAGTTATGGGGTTTGAAAGCGGGGATGAAAAATGTAACTTGAGTAAATATTATGTCCAAGTGGAGCATCAAATTATACATATACATACATACATACATGGACTGGGTAAAAAAATATATGTGTATGAAAGGTGTACCTGCAGAGATGACGAATGTCAGAGATGAAGGGCGAAAGGAAACATGTTGCGCCTACACCACATACGAGAGCAGGAAAATGCGCGTTTTTATAAATATTCTTTTTTTTATTTATAGCTGGCTGGCGGCGCGGCGGACGTGGACGGTAGGTTGGCTCGCGGTGACGTCATCACCCACGTGGACGGCCGCGACGTGTCCACACTTGACCACGAGGCCACCGCCATAGCGCTTAAGACCGTCGGCGCTAAAGCCGCCATCAAAGTCAAGAGATTCAAGATCGTCCGGTAACTGATTGCGAACTTTTCATTGACCGTATTGTAACCGGTTGCGAAATTACTTTGGGCGTATTGTAACTGGTTGCGAAATGGTAAATTAAATATCGATTTACTTGACGGGAAGGGCAGATGAGTTGGTCAATTTAAAAATTTAAATATAGTAAAGTATCATTGCAGTGATGGAAGGTAACTAGTTATATTAGCTAATCTCCCATAGTGAAAATCTTCAAAAGAATCAGTAAAAACCACCCAGACATTTACTCTTTTAGTCATCACATAGTTTACCGTCGACTAGAAATTCTCCCAATGTTTATCGATGCGAAATCGCATTTTCGCTTTCCTAGCAGCTTAAAATCCAAGCTGCCGTTATAGTTTTACTGATACACCAACAGAATCACTCTCGGCCAAACATCTACTAATTTACACTGTCAAGTTCTGCGAAACATCAGAATTTGTTACTACTATCTGTTCTTGATACTTACTTTTACAAATAATAATTCAATAACTAAGAATGACAGTTAACAGAAAGTGGAAATAAGATTCTGATGTACATATAATCTATTGACAAAATTATTGATAATACTGACTGGCAAAGTGCAAAATTCAGACAACTTCAAACCTACGGTCTCTTTACAAAACGTATTCTATCTTTGCTTTGGTCTATTAATGTATGGCTTTCTGTTGTTTGTTTCTGTCTGCTGGTAACAGTCGGATTGAGACAGTATTACACTTGAAATCATTTATTTACCAGTCTTAAATGCAAAATCTACTTTCTGAATACATGGTTTAAGATCATTTCATAATTCATCAAATATTGTTTTTGCATTTACACACCACAAATATACACTGCGTTTTGTAATGGCTGATAGCGTTTCAATACAAAAAAAACGAACGTATATTTCTACAAAATTTTGTTTTTTTGACGCACGGTTAGTTCTGGGATGTATTAGACAACGAAATAAGGTTCCGTGTCGATAAGCTTTGGGAAAATTGGACTAATGAATAGAAACCTTAAAAAATATCTGCGTGCAACCGACTAAAAGCTGAGTTAATTAAAAAGACGAGGGAATGATTTCGACACCTCATAGTAATGATTCTGATTAAGCTGTTAATTCTAAAGCGTCCGTCTCGACTAAGTATTTGTTTTTTAGATGCTTATTTTTCTCGAAATAATCCCATTGCTTTGATAAAACATTAGCGGCTAGGCCGTTGCCCGATAATTACGTACGTCCTAGAAAAAGATATGCATTTCGAATAGTTATTCTGTGTCATAGTCTCCTTTATCAGTTATTTGATCATCTTATGAATAAAATAAATTCGAACAAATAATAGAAGGTTCTGAAATAAACAGTATGTAATAGTTGTAGGGCATTGACATTTCTTTATTGTTTAATTTAATTTAATGTAATTTCACTATCAGATTATTAAATACGCAGAGTGTATAGTTTGTTATGCACCTAGTATTGATTTTAAAAATAAAAACTTATTTATTTGTCCCATTCGCAAGTACTTATTACAGCAAATACCTAATTTAGATATAAAATAGTATTGATATTGATTAATCCGGTAGTGCCAATTAATACTATTTTAGGGGATTTAAAACAAAATTTCCATAAATGGTAACATTCAAACGATTAGTAAATAAAAATAGAATGACATCATATTAAATTGCATTTTATATATACAATTGCATTGTATTAGGGATCAATAGAAGATTGAATTTAGTTAATAATTTTAAATAAATAAAAACAGGCCGACGTGACCCATATTTCGTAGACAATACAATTAAGTGAAATAAAACAGTATTTTTATTATAATGACTTAACCATATTTAGCTTGAAATTTAGTTCAATTTATCTAACAATATACAGAGTGGATATACTTAAAAATAGATGCAATTTTATTTTGTTGTTTAGCTGAAATATGTTTATTTTGTAAAAACTGAAGTCATTAGTACGACACTTGCCTAAATAATTAATTTATAATGATAATAAATAAATAGACCTTGGTGATTGTAGCGAAATACAAATAAATATACTTAAAAATAGCTTTAGGAGGATACAAACTGAATAATGTATGCAGAAAACAGCCAAAAAATGTATGGACTAAAAAAGTACATGTAGGTATATAAGTACGTTTTTTCGCAAAAAATACTAACCATAATCTTATGTTTACACCGGCCAAACATTCACAAAACATGTTTGACATGGGTATAGTTGCTTCGTTTTTCTAGAAATTTCAGCTTCCAAACAAGTTATTAAAAAAAACTTACAAATATCTACACTACCCTCCAAATTTTGAGAAGATAGGTGTCACAACAAGTTATTTAGAAGTGCAATATACATATTGCACTTCTAAGTAACGACTGACTTTTTACAAAGAATAATTATGGTTGAAATCAGAATGACGTAAATAAGAATAAAATTGATGACACAGTTTACAGTAACTAACAGTGCGTAGACGAATATAATGACAAATATTATATTTTATTGTGAATGCTTGGCAGGTACAAACTTAGGGTAACAACTGAAATCGCAATGATAAGTAGTATTAAAGTAAATAAATGGGAAAACCCTGGAGATTTCAATCAGAACTCGAGTGTTACTTAAGCACTGTTTCTCTCAATTTATTTAACCTTTCCTGATAATATTTATGCAAGTGCTTGAGTAAGTTTTTGTATGTATTTTCATGAAACATGCCTACCTGCTATTGTGTATTATCCCTATGCTTTCGTACACTTTCAAGTTATTAGGAAAATACAACATTAATAAATTGCACATGATTTAATAAGTATGTCATAAACACGTTTAGTGACCAATATTTTAACGACACGATAATTATGACATGAAACTTAAAAAATGATTTTTTTGAATAAAATACAATTATCTACTTTCAAGCTACTTGCTTTTTAAACGTAGATATTTACGTTCAGTTAAATTATTATTATAACTGTCTAGACTTTATACAATGTACCAGCCAAATAAGCTGCTTCAGTTTTAGAGAGTGGATATAGGGTTTGGATGTCACTGGCTAGCTAAATAAGTATTACCAAGTTTGTTTGATATTGATTTAGTAAGATAATGAAACCAACATACAATATACCAACATACATCTACCTTAAACCAGTATATATGTTTGTCAGTATATATCTAATTATTTCTTGTGTGGTCAACCTCTTAATTAAAACCCAAAGATGAACCATAATGTATAGTGGTCAGGTAGACTCTGACATATTGCTCTAGTGATGAACTGAGGCATTTGTTGTTTACGTTTGGGTATTTTATTTCTCTATAGGTATTTGTTTTTAAAAGTATAATAGCCACCTATTAACACTGGCCTAGTTTGGGGTAGGGTGACAGTGTGTGAAATAATCCCGGGATGATATATTTACTACTATCTCGGACACCAGAATGCCATTCCGATGCCAATATAGCATAGATGACCTCTTACTGGTTAACTCTTAGGCCATAGCGAAAAGTTTTCATCTATAGTTTTAACCATTTTATCAAATATCTGCCTATACGTCTATACTATAATACATTATCTCCCGTAGAAAGCTAGATCGTGTGAAATAAAAACTGTACTGTAGGTAATTGGCCAATTATATGTGCATAATATTGTTTAATTTACACTTTCAGAATTGTTGTAAGAAAAATGTGTCCCTTGAAATGCGTAGCATTATTCTAAATATCTGTATAGTGTATATTATATACCTAATCCATTTTATATAGATACTAGATTTAAACAGACTTTTGTCTTGTGGTGATTTCCGATTCTAGATAGGCTGTAAAGTTTATTTATTAAATAATGAACTTATATAACTAATGTTAGTTTTAGTAGATATTATGTGAATTGCATAGCTACACCATCTTACTTTAGGAAATGTCTATTAGTAGAGGTTTTTGACTAAACAGGTGTTCCTAATCCCTAGTATTCGATTTGTGGTATTTTTTCCATCTTTTAACTATGTCATTATACACCACACTGTAAAATCTTAGATCAGAAATAATTTAGTAACAACTACTGTATTACCTTCTGAAACAACTTGGTTCTCTACCAATTACACTATACATAGATTAAAATAAAAGTAGGTACCTTCTTCAGCAAAATGTTGATGTTTTCTCAACCAAAAATCCAGTCTTAAAAGCCCTTTTATATAATCTAATGTGCTGATATTAGGTTTTATTTTGTGGTGTGTATCCTTACTTTTAATTCCAAATTTTCCTATTTAAAATGTTAAAAACCCTTAAGCTTTGTATGTAGCTCTGTGTGTTTAGTATTCGAAATTCCCAAGTATTCTTGTATTATGAAAAAACGATTTTTAGAAAAATATTATGAAGCCTCCCTTTCAGGTGCAATGGCGAAAGTATTTCAGTGCCAGTTGTAAAGTACATTTATATTGTAAAATATTTTATCACATGATTGAGCTTATCATATTGTTCAAAGGTTGGTTTATGTGCAAAGTAACTTTTTTCAATTGTATTAAGTAGTCGAAATTACTTTTCTTTACAACTTACCAAATGTTGATGAACTGTTATTTTCCAAATATACTTATAGTACATTAGCATTATTACAAAAAGATCTAACAGTGTTTCGATTCATACCAAAGGAAGCGCATTGCAAAACATTTTTATATTGTTGGGAATAAAAATCATCCTAACTTGCGCAGGAGCTTACTGACATTTAATTTAATTTATTCAATTGCATCATGTTGTTAAGAGTTGTTTAGTTTCGATTGTATTATAGAGTATCAAACATAACAAATATCAAATTAATATGCTTCTCAAACTCATAGTATGCATACAAGATTGGTTATTTGCTAAATATTTTTATGTACACCTACTACTTACTAAATATTTTTATGTAAACAGAACGAGTTATGTATCTAAACAATTACGAGTATATAATAATAGTGAGTACACCAACAGCTGAATTTGGCTAATCATTATCGCCTCTGTCCCCGTACCATGAGGCCCTAGAATAATAATAACTCGCTGTGTGACAAGGATAGCGCTAGATCAGTGGTATAGCGCCGTCACTGTCGCACAGTGTAAACTTACTTTGAAATCTCATGTTACAGGGCCTAATCAGTTTGCATCAACGTGAGCTTTATTATCACAGCATATTAATTAATTTTCATTGGACATTTCGAAATCCGTTAGAGTCCACTTTGGTATGAATTGCATTTTCAGGTATATTTGAAAATGTAACAGTTTATGTTTTTCAATTATTTTTTTTACCTGTTATTTTATTTATCAGTAGTAGGTACACATATTATTAACAAACGGTAATTTGTAAAAAGCAAATTGTTTATAATTTCGGCACATATAAACCGGTGGTAAGGCTAGTTTACCAAATCACAACTGGTTACGAAATAAATTTTGCCATGGCTCCGGAAAAAGGAGACCTTAAATTTTCTAGTTTTATCTAGTAATCTTTACCAAAATTATTATTGTAATTGAGAATTACCTATATTATTATGTAATGTAAAATTATATTACTAAGTACAATTTACCTTTCATTGTACCCACTCGGTATTTTAGTGAATACATACCTAACTACAATCAAATAGAAAATACACTATAATCATATTGAAAATGGCGTGTTCAGTCTGAATACTGTAATGAAAGTAATAAATAAAAAAAACGCGCTTTTTCATTGATGTTTCTTTTCTACATTCAGTTATTCATTTGCTGATTCTAGAACCTAATTGGACGTAGTTACACAGAAAGGACTCAACCTACACTTTGCCCGAAATTGAGTTAGCTATACTAGGGTGCTAAGTTAAGACATATCCGTCGTATAAAAAACATTTACACAAAAAAGTTCACTACAACCTATTTTTATGTACCCTGACTCAATCCACATATATATGGCGGGTCAATAGCGCATCTAAAATTTTAATTAAAGCTCAATATCTCCGAAGTAACTTTTTGTGGATTGAGTCCTTTCTGTGTAACTACGCCCAATTGATGCTTTTTGAAATTAACTCCTTTTTATATAAGTATCTTCTATCACTTCACGTGGCGATTATTGTCATTGGGGCAGGCCCTCGTCCAGCAGTGGACGCCATATGGCTGATAATCATCATTCCAATGGTCCCGGCCAAACATCCATTTAATGTGAAAATAAAAACAAACAACATAATTTTGATCAGTTTATTTAAAGTCTACAAAACAAGGACTCTAACTAAATACTTAGCTAAGTACAATAAGAAGGAAAATACGATTTTTTGACTAGAAGACAACTTTTATTTAAACAATTTAGGTTACCTGGAAGAAATCGCTTTGAGCCATAATAGCTTTTACAATTTTTCCATTGTATTTTTTTTACATTTGTAATGTACAGTGTGCAGTAAAGAGTATATCCATTCATTCATTCATTCATATTAATTAATTCATTCAGTCAATTATTGTTTTGTTTATTTAATGGGGCAACTCATTTTTCTTTCTCTACGACATAGAGGACGCTACTGGTTTCTGTGTAGATTGACACTTCTTTAATAATGATTGAAGTTGTTGTAAGAAGTTTCGGTCAAAAAGGGATTGATTGATGATCGACATAGAACACCGTAGCGTCATCTTTTGAGAAAATAGTAAACTATATTCAAAACAAACATTTTGAAAATGCCTTATTCAAACAATACCAAAAAATACCTTATCACAAGTGTTTTTTTAATCTAAACATTTTGGAGTAAGCACTTAATGTTATTTCTATTTTAAACTAGGCTTAATTCAAGAAATACTTCAATTTATAATACCAAAGAAAATAGTTTCACTATAGTAGGAAATTACATATAGATTACTTAAAAGATGTCAAGAAAAATAAAATACTGAAGATAAAGAAATAAGTACAATAAGCCTCAAGAACCGAGTACTCTATTGGTGTCATAGACCATACAACTATTAGACATCACATGAGAGCGAAACTGTTCTGGAAATACATATCCTAGTTCAAGCATAACGCGTAACGTCGTCAAGCAATGACGAGCAGTGACGAGCGAATGACAGTCGACTACAAATGAGAGAAGTTGTAAAATAAAAAATAAATACACTTCACGCCTTTTAATCCCAAAGCGGGGTAGGCAGAGGCACTTGCTAAAGCACATGCCCACAGTTCACCAAGCGTATTTAACCCAACGTGACAGGGGGTGAGCCCATCGCCGTTATAGGGTTCACACACCTTGTGGTGTGCGGGTTTCATCAAGATGTTGTCCTTCACCGTACGAGCGTTGCGTTGCGTACATAGGCTCTGAAAAGAATCCCATTGGTACACGTCCAGTAGTTGGACTCGAACCCGGGACCTCCCGGGTTACAAGTCAAAATTACCCCATTATTGTGTTAATGTGGTGGATTTAGTGTAATAATGTGCTGGTGATGAAAAATAATGTAGTGAGAGTGAGAAGTAAAGGAGAGGACTCTTATTTGATCAATTTGTTATTCCCGTATAATGTTCCACGCAGCATTTAAATGTGATGGTCCACCCTCACGTTTCAATGAAACTTTCACAAGACTTTGACGATTGACGACTATTTTTATCACGTTGCTTATCCACACTCGACACTGGCAAAAATTATTGGCACAATCTAATTGATTGCCATTTAAAAAAGACTTAGACAGCAATGACAATTCTCCGCCCGAAGTCTGTCAGAAAAAAGTCAAAGAAAATTTACCACTAAAATCGAAGTTTGACAGAATATAGCATCGAACATATTGACAGTATTGTCATCTAGGGGTAGAAATGAAACCAAAAAAATCAAGCTGCCAAGAAAATCCCTCATTACGTCATCTTTTATGACGTAATGAGGGATTTTGAAAGATGAAATTTCTTTATTTTTTCGTTGGTGGTAACACGCCATCTGTCGGTGACCCCCAACATTACATTGAGCATTTGAAACTTTTGTAGAGTTCGCTCCAAACAATCCCACTGTTGGTCGCGGAGTTGTCAAAAGCGTATTTCTGAGCTTTCTCATTAGATGGCGTAGTACCTCTCAAGCTACGAAATAATATACGGAACCTTATGCGGTATGTAAAATTATGCATATTACATATATAGTTTTTTTAACCCTTACTTACTTAATCAGACAAGGTTTGGTGTTTTTCTGAAGGATTTTGGACTCTATTGACGTTTGTTATTCTAATTACCGACTCAATCACATAAACCCGGGGGATGTTTATCATAAAATCTAGCTTTTAAGTAAGTACAATGTGAAATTATTGTTTACTGTTTAAATAGGTATGTGTCCTGTAGCGTTACATACCTTATGTGATTATTCTGTGATAACTTCTCTGGAATATTTAGATAATTCCAGTGAAGACAATAGGGTTTAAAGTATGTGTTGGTAAAGTGGCTATATACTAGCCTTTGTTTGATTAATGATTAACACTATCATAATTGTTCTTAGATAACATAATTGTTCTTACTGGCTGACCCGGCAAACATTGTTTTACCAATATACATTATTAACAGCTATTGTATAGGTACATACCTATTATAAACCTACCTCTAGAATCACACTTGCTATTAAAGAAAACCACATGAAAATATGTTGCGTAGTTTTAAAAATTTATGTACATAGGAACAAGAGGCGACTTATTTTATACCTACTATCATCATCATCATCATCATCATCAGCCCATACTTGTCCACTGTTGGACATAGGCCTCTCCAATCACACGCCACAGCGTACCTACTATACAGCGCGTATTTCTCGGAAAAGCGAAGCGGAAGTCTAGGGCTTAATTTGTGGTATAAAGAACCCCCCCTATGATTGTAAGGCTTTGGTTTAGAAGCTTATTCCACTAACAAAATAACAAATATTTGTTTGAACTTCAACAAAAACGCCCTTATAATGCAGAGAGAAAGAATAAGGAGTAACATAGGGAGTTCCTTAGACCACAAATTAACTCCTAGACTTCCGCTGTATACACAATTATCAATAAACTTCGCGAATGTTTGACCTTCAAGGGCACCTTATAACAATCAATAAAGTTTGACAAATCGTTTCCAGTGTTCAGTGGGAGCCCAATCGGTAGGTAACGATTTTCGCCCATCGGTTTGACTTCATACGACTGACATGACCGGCCCATGTAAGTAAGTCTTTTCTATCTTTTGACAGTTTCCTGGACCGACTTAGGCTAGTTACAGACTGAAAGAACTTGTAACAGAACTGCAAGTTGTGAACGGCATAAGGTCCTTCATACATGGGCCGGTGACGTTCACTATGGAGAATTTTAAACTTCAAAAATGTCTTATCTAGATTTTAGTAAGTGTCAACGGTGACTTCTGTCAGTTATATTTTAGTACGTTATTTACTATTTGAGTAAGTTCAGACACTGTTTGTCGATGATGTGAATGGATGAAAGTCGATTGACGAAAGAGATTTATATGGGTGATGTAATGGGCCGGGTGAGTAGAGGTCGCCCCAGAAGGACATATACAGACCAGATTGGTGATGTTCTAGCCGAAGGTGGCGTGAAAAGTACTCGAAACCGAAGGTCATGTATGAAAAGATGTATGACTGTAGATGAAGCGAAAGGGGTATGTCAGGACCGTGACAAATGGAGATCTGTAGTCTCTGCCTACCCCTCTGGGAGACAGGCGTGAAGTGTATGTATGTATGTATGTAAAGAATAAATAAAAACATTAACAGACACCTAACTGCAACATGGTTTGTTGCGCCGACCCCATCTAGTGTGGGACCGTATTAGGTGGGAGACCCCCACCATCTCAAATGCAACCCGCCTCCGGCGGACTACTCGGACACTTGGACTTCAACGGGCACTACTACAACAAATACACCAAGACACAGCTCATATCATACATCAAGTCTACCTGTTTGCAAGCTAATTGTAATCTTCTCAAAAGAATACACACCTATCACCTATTGGCTATGTGCAAAGCGAGTAGTGGCAGACAGATAACGACCGCAGCGCACAACACGGCAGACATTGGATAAATGCGGATGATCAGCTGTCAAATTGTTGATTGCAGAACAAAATCAAAGCGACGAAATGCTGTTGTTAATTATTAAAAAAAAACAGCCTCAATAGCAAATGTACATTTTATGGGCATTTCTCTGTAAGCTTGTACAGGCTCCATATAAATGTTGTCCTGGCGATTTTTTTAAATATTTGCCAATAAAAAGTGTCCTATTTCGAAGAAACTTAACTGTTGTTTTAATTACTAAGGTGGCCCACTTAACTTATACGTATTTTCCGAGTTATTAGCGATTTTCTAAAAAACCATGACAGGGGACTGTTTTGAACGTAACAGGATACTGTTAAGTGAGCCAGGGGACTGATGTGTTTGAAAGAAAAGTCATTTTACATTAATCAATCATTTATTATTTAAATGACATGCTTTCGCATCGATAATCAACTAAGTTTCTTTATGAAAAAATAACAGAAAACATAACGTTCTTTAAACATTCATATTACAAATCAACCTTAAGTGCTAGAAACATTTTGTACTTGCTAAGAGATCAACATAATATTATTTATTATAATATGTATTGCTCAATGCTATGCATTTAAATACTTATTATATTAATTTGTAATATAAAAATGTAAACTTATGTGTTGAATAAGTTATTGAATAATGTATGTGTTTCATCATCATCATCATCATCAGCCCATACTTGTCCACTGCTGGACATAGGCCTCTCCAATTGCACGCCACTGTGATCTGTTTTCGGCTTCTCGCATCCAGCTTTTGCCAGCCATCTTGCGTATATCATCAGTTCACCTTGCCTGAGGGCGTCCTACACTCCGTTTGCCGAGACGCGGTCTCCACTCGAGAACTCGTTTTTCCCAACGGTCATCGGTTCTACGGCAAATATGGCCGGCCCACTGCCACTTCAGCTTGCTAAACGATGAGCTATGTCGATGACTTTGGTTCTCTGTCGGATCACTTCATTTCTGATTCGATCCTTCAGAGAAACGCCGAGCATAGCCTTTTCCATAGCACGCTGTGCGACTTTGAGCTTGTGGGCCAGCCGTGCCGTCAGTGTCCACGGCTCAGCTCCGTATGTCATTACAGGTAGGACACACTGATTGAAGACCTTTGTCTTCAGGCACTGTGGGATCGCCGATGTTAAGACTCGACGTAACTTCCCAAATGCTGCCATTTATGTGTTTAGTATTGAATATTTAATGTATTTAGTATTGAATATTTAATGTATTTAGTATTCAATAATTAATGTGTTTAGTATTGAATATTTAATGCATTTAGTATTGAATATTTAATGTGTTTAGTATTGAATATTTAATGCATTTAGTATTGAATAATTAATGTATTAAGTATTGAATAATTAATGTGTTTAGTATTGAATAATTAATGTGTTTAATATTGAATAATTCATGTGTTTAGTATTGAATATTTAATGTGTTTACCTAGTATTGAATATTTAATGCATTTAGTATTGAATAATTAATGTGTTTAATATTGAATAATTAATGTGTTTAGTATTGAATATTTAATGTATTTAGTATTGAATATTTAATGTATTTAGTATTGAATAATTAAATGTACTATCTCTATTAATATTTAACTAGTATTAAATATTATGTCATCTACTACAATTATGTCATCTACTGGACCATTTCTTCTCTCTTTTGTGGGTCATTTTTTCTTTTTTCATAACGTAGTCGTTCTGCTTCTCTCTTCTTCTGTAGTAATTCCTCTCGGTATAACTTTTTCTTTCTCGGAGCCATATTATTGTGTTTTCGCTCGGCCTGTGTAAAATAATACAACTTTATAAAGAAACATAATGATACATTGATGATACCTATTGATAAACCACAGTATCGGATAAATTTACACAAACAATACATAAACACAATACCAATACGTCAAAAACACAGTCCCCTGTTATACAAAACAGTCCCCTGCCACATTTTCTGACAGAGGACTGTTGCCAGGGGACTGTGTATTACGAATAAATATCACAATATCTTAAAAACTGATGCAAATTAGTTTGTTTAAGAACCTACCGATCAATGTAGACATAAATATTTAAAAATAAACTATATGATATAAACTGAATTCATTCATAATTTATTCAAAACGTGAACCACCAATCCAGAAGATTAGATTTGATTTAAATAAATTTAATGATATAAATAATTAAAGTAATTAACATTAAAGTAATTAAAGTATTAACATAACATGATATTATCTCTTACCGGAGGACTGTGCGGGGTACCGGAACAAACACGTGTTCACCACACAAATGTCACTCTGAAACTAGACAAGATGGCGTCTCGTCACCGCTTTCGGCATCGTAGCTAACTTCACATCAATTGTGTTTCGTTTCACTTAGAACAATGTTTTTTAATCTTACAGTTTTTTTTTCTATGGATTTAAATTTTTGGCAGGGGTCTGTATAAAAATTTTGGGGACAAAGTTTGCAGGTGTTTACTAAATAATAAAATGCGTATTGAGATCTAGTTTTATGAAAATAATTTATTTTAATATGTTTGCTTTATGATAATTACTGACAAATGTATGTAGCTATAATACCTTTCTCGTAAATCCCATATCTAATCAACATATCAATGGTGGGGACAGCCAGGGGACTGTGTTTTTAGAGCTTCTAATACGTGTAGAAAAAAAATTAAAATGCTTAAAACAATCAGCCCGGTTTTTTAACAAGTTTCGGGGTTAGAATTTCTTTAGGAATGATTTATTATTAAATAATTAAAGTACTTATTGAAAGAGTCGGTCGGGACAGCCAAATACGAGTTTACAGAGAAATGCCTTTATATTTTCCTAAGAGCGTCCTACAAAATAGAACAACGAAAAAAATGGATTGCTGCTGTGAAACGAAAGAAGTGTTTTAATATTATATTAATTTTATTGTAAAACTATTGAATAAACAACACTAACTAACAATATTATATTTTTAATCTTTGGTTTTATTTATATTTGCAAAGAAAACTAACAATGTTTACATTGTTATTATTTGACAGCTTTCGCAAATGTTGTAAACGCTACGCGTCGCCACCGTCGC
>SJJU01006029.1:0-10219 GCA_012932125.1 Conopomorpha cramerella | reverse complement strand
TACTTGTTCATTTTATTTGTATTAATTGTTCAGATGAAGAACATTATCTACTATTAATTTAATAATAAGGTCTATAATAGCTTAACCATTTTCTGTAACGTTTTCTTTGTATTTGGAATAAATCACTATAAAGATGTTCTAGATTTATAGAAGATTTTAATTATTTGTGATACAGAAAATAAAATTTTGCCGAAATGACCTTTATTAACTCTAGTAAGTTTTAAGCAACATTCTGACGAAGTCAAGTCAAATTCTCTGTACCGAAAACTGCGATATAACTTAAATAAAAGTTAGTTATACAGGTCTACTGAAATTGACAAATGGAGTTTGGTACATCTTTTTAATATTTACAACGCGTTTATTGTTAAGGCCCTCAGCACCGGTCAAAAGATATTGGTACTCTGACAAGGGTAATAGAAACACACTGAGTGCAAAAGTTCCCCGAGCAATGGTCTTAGACGCGTTGTTGGGCTAATCAACTTTTACTATGGCGACAATGCTGGGAAAACAAAAAAAAATGTTGCATCTCCATACAAAATGTCATTTAACTAGTCAAACAAAATTTTCGTTTCGTTCCGTTCGTTTGGACGATCCCAACGACGTTTCTAAGATCAGTGCTCGAGGTCCTTTTTAACGCGACTTCAAAAATGGAGTCTTTCTCAATTCGAGCCTATACGTTTGTTCGCGGATAATTCGTCGTTTATGAACCTACAATATTTTCATGTCTTTTTTTTTGTGGGATAGAAAACATTTCCATCGTCGTACCATGACAGGGAAATCAAGGGTTTGGTGATGGCAACATCGGATAAATCGAGGGGAAGTTTAAAAATCATATGGGCGGGGGCGACTAGTACTGGTTGAGGTCGGTCATTTTTACTTCATCACGCAGTATTGTGGTTTGAAATTTACTAAGATGATTTTATTTTATTTATTTATTTGGTTCACCAACAGAGGTTACATTAATGCTTACATAGATATAACGATTTCAATACACAAATTAAAATGCACGACCAATTATAGGTGAACACCACATGCAAAAACTAAAAATAATGTTCAACTAACGACATTAAGTGAATGTTAACAGTTCTATGTTGGGTTAGGTTATGTTGGAAATATTACTAAGCATTCTGGTTGTTGTTGTGCAGGCATGACGCTGCACCGCAACTCTGCGCTGCAGGCGGGCGTGGGGCAGATCTTCGACCGCGTGCTGTCCGAGCTCACGCTGCGCATGCGCGCGCTGCGAGTCGACCAGGCCGAGTACGTCGCGCTCAAGGCCATCGTGCTGCTCAACCCCGGTACACTACCTACATATACCCCACAGACCGAAAACAATTAAGACTTTCAATCCGAAACTGACGTTTAGGATAAAACGGGACAACGATATGATAAACATGCAGGAGTGAAAGAGCAAGAGATATTTATCTTCTGTCCCTTACGGCGAAGCAGGGTATTGTATGTACTTCTGGATCGGTCGTGTCGTTCTTGACGCCCGTGCTGGGCTTGTTGTATATCTCACTTCTTTAGTATGTTTGAGGGACTTTGAATATGCTTGTCTTTTCATAATATGGAGCTTTATCCGTCAATACAAGCCTTGTTTGGCTTACATTGGGCGGTAATTTTTCGAACCTCATACGCCAAAATATCCTTCTCGCACTGGGCTTTGGACTCTCTTACCACTGGCCTGAATTATCAAGAAAGGCTTAAATAAATATAGCAGTGGCTTGTCGGACTGTAATGTGATCTATCAATCAGCCCTTCATAGATTACATTTCCTCCATTCAAGTTCCTCCATTTTTTTAAATTTATGTTTGTCCCCGGCCTTTTACTTCATTTGAAATTAGACTTACGGTAATCGACTAAAGTACCGTGTGTCTAATTTCACTGAATGACTCAATCGAGAGTTACGTAATTTCTAACGGAAGAGGATAAAACATGGTTCAACTTTATACTGTGTATTTATAACATTTTTATGTTTTATTTTCAGACATCAAAGGACTGAAAAATAGACAAGAAGTTGAAGTTTTACGAGAAAAGGTAATTATAATATAAATAAATTGTTTAAAAGTCCTTGACACGTACATACAAGACATTTAATGGCAGTTGTAGTAACTGTGTTAAATATTGAGAAAACATAACTTGAACTGTCAAAACTAAACAAAGGACCTTCTTGGATGTAGTACCTACACTTTCGTACTTTAATCGCGCTGGCATTGCTGAGTACCGCTCTGGTTTCGAGTTTTGCATATTATATGGCATATGGCAGCGGTCACCGCTTGACTTGAGTTGCCCGCCCCGGACCAGCGAGAAGAACAGATCCTACACTTCCGCGCCACCGCGTAACCACTTGACGCTGTCATAGGAAAGCGATGTAGCAATATCCAATATTCGGTACATAATATTAACTTAATAGTAGTTCTGTAGATGTCTTTACATGACAATCGAATATGACACATTGTAGTTAGTGTGCATATTCGTCAATATACATTAGTGAAAGCATAAATAAATGTGTGTATTCTTCTGGTTGTAATGCTTGATGAATGGTGTGTCTGTCAGATGTACTCGTGCCTGGACGAGTACTGCCGGCGCGCGCGCAGCTCGGAGGAGGGCAGGTTCGCGGCGCTGCTGCTGCGGCTGCCCGCGCTGCGCTCCATCTCGCTCAAGAGCTTCGAGAGCCTCTTCCACTTCCGCCTCGTGGCCGACGACCACGTGGCCGGCTACGTGCGCGACGCGCTCCGCAACCACGCCCCGCCCCTTCACGCCGCGCTACTGTGAGACCCGCCCGCTCCCTCTCCGCCCCCACTTCCGCCCCGCTGTCGCCACCTCACTCTCCGTACTACGGTGGTTTTTAAGATGTACCATAAAAGTGAGCGCGTTAAACGTTGTTGTCCTGTCTCATACCTTTGATGAATGTTTTTTTCGAATTAGTATAATTTTAGCGATTTTTTTCCTCAAGATTACTGACATAAGAAACTTCACGTGGCATTGACAAGACAACAAGTAAATAATTAGCGAAATCGGTCAAGACATTCACGCGTGATGCCGTGACAAAAAAATATGTAATGATCTGTATAAATACAGATGTAATGTAGAACCGAACTACTGAGACGAGAGGCATGTGGGATGAGAGGCATGTGGTTTTTTTCTAGCCGTTGTTTTTTTTTTTACTCGACGCTGAAAAGAAATTAGTCTCTTGTTTTATTATAATATTACCGTTGCCTCTGTAGACACTGTGCAATTATTAGTTTCATTTGTTAATAAAAAACATTTTTTAATGTAGGCACATGAATATCACATAAACACGTACAATAACGGTGCGATTCATAATAATAGTCTCATGTTAAACTATAGTATTAGCCACGCCCCAACATAATATACAATATTAATTTTCTCGAACATTATTAAATCAATCATATTTCGTGAAATACACAATACTACGTAATGCCTATGGAAAGTTCGTCACAGATATAAGGATTGTGTTAACACTTTGTTGCATGAACACATTCATAATTAGATGATACTCTAAATATATTCAGTTGATGAAAACAAACACGTTTTTCAAAGAAATTATGTTATAATTGTCATACATTTTGGCTTCTCCATATAAATGAAGATTTTTTGTTGTTGTAAAAACAGTTGATTGTTTTCATGAGCTAGCTTTTGCTGTGACAATGGCATATAATTATAACTACCAAGAGAAATACCTTAGTGTAGTTCTTACACAATATTGTGTAAAATGAAGTGAGATATCACACAAATTACGAATGAAAAAATAAATATACGACATACAACTAGTGTTACAGAAGTAATGTACCTTTATATTTTTTATTTATTCTCTAAGTAAAACAACATCACGGTGCGGTGCATAAAAATCATCGTTTACATGTTAATATTATCGAAGTAGGACGTAGTTATATTATGTCTCACATAGTAGTTGTCAAGAAGGAAATATTATACTTCTTGAAGAACTAACCATCAAGAAAGGCAATCAAATATTGCCTAGGCCCCTTATGTTCCGAAAATCAAGAATAATTTATATAAATCTTGGTCATGTATTCAGTTCGATTTACATGTTAGTTAAAATGAAATGGTCCCTCATCATTTTTAATTTTGGTGATTCTACTTTAAAGTTGTAAACTACACGGGTTTGTTCGGTAAACTTGTTTTTATTTTTGGGTTATTTCTTAAATTTGTTATAGAGTTATTGTTATTTAGACATTTGTATTACGTTTTTAGAATCTGCGTTTGTAGAATCACCACGCCCGACAAATAGTTGTCAACGAAAATGACTCGACCTACGACGAAAGAGAATATCAGATTTAGGTAGTGTAATTGGGGCCGCCTCTTTAATTATCACATAGTTTTAAGATACACGTAATAATGTTCGTTTATTAGGGAAATATATAGTTAGTATTAGCATACGAGTTATTGTAATATTTTAAGGACTTATCTAAACGTTTATTTACCAAATCTCTCTTAACTAAACACACATGATATTAAATGTAAACTTGGATAGGAAATATATATATTAAGGAGAATGTTATATTAATTATTAAACCTGCATTATTCATAATTACACATACTAAGGTGCTTTAATATAAAAAAAAATATATTGATATACGTTTGAAATAATAATAAAATGACAAATTTTATTGAAAATCGTTTCTCAGTTAGTTGCAAGGACATTTTAAAGTATAATTTGTAATATAATAAATGTAGTTACATTATGTAATGTTATATATAAAATATACCTTAGTATTTATCTGGGCATACTGTGAGTACAGTGTTCATTTTATGTTAACCTGTTAGTGGCTCATTCCAGATACATTATGTAATAATGAGAGTGTAGGCGAGGCCTACGTGGCCTGAACACAACTTGTTACTATATTGCATTTCATCTTAGTAACCAGTATTAATGAATTAAGACTAAAACTAACAATATGCTACTTTAACTACAGGTTGAACTAACTATTGGTTTTAGGACAGTCTCCCATTTCTTCTATAGAACAATATTCTTTCCCCTTCTTGCCACGAAGAGTGAAAAGGGTAAATTCTCCAAGAACTCATTTTGTTCATAAATTTTATTACACACTGTAAGTTACAAATGTAAAACTAATGACAATGGTAAGATTGCGAAAGGCGATCCTATCGCTGATAGAGATTTCTTCCAGGTAACCTATTTTATCACCACAGATAAAACGGAACTCATACAGAAACTAGTTGGCCGGCGAACGCTTCCAACATACATTGTTAACAGTATTTCCCTGCTATGATATGCACGTATAGTACATGTAGGTACAACTTCCTCAAGAATTACTCTTTCTACTAAAGAAAACCCGCATCAAAATCCGTTGCTTAGTTTTAAGCATAGATAGGGACAAACAGCGGGGGAGGCTTTGTTTTATTCTATGCATTGACGGGTAGTGTGTGTTGCTATCCGGTCGAGTCAGTCAGTTACAGTAACGTTATGTTTTATAGAACAAATGGGAATTGTCTAGGTTTTGTTTCTCATCATTGTTTGTTGGTTCATAAATGGCTTTGACTACCCTGTAAGTACAATGTTCATCCTAATTTACGTATGTATAGCATAAGTAAACCTAATTTGTCTCTATCGGAAAGTGATGGGTAGATTGTAAGCTATTTATTTTTATTGCTGGATTGAAATATGTTAAAAAGAGATGATGCCAATAGTTTCTATGTTTGTATCCTGTTAAAGCATGTTGATGGTAAAATTTACATGAACTTTTCTATCGATAGAATATTCTCGCTGGCGAGAATTCTTGTGACATTTACAATACTTAGAAATAGTCGTGTAAAATTTGCTGTACGTCACCAGGTCCCAAGTCTGCTAAGTTCAATAAGTTGTCATTGTTTCATAATGGCCTTTCATTGGTACATCAATGGTTCATTACCATACGTATGTTCTTTACTGACTACATACACGTCAGCTTGTAGTCCCATAGTATTTATAACACAAATTCCCACTGTAAGTTTTTGCAGGAATTTCTTATTGAAATCCCTCACTCGCTATACATTGACTTTGTTGCTTAAAAAGAGTGGGGGCTATGTGGAAGAAAATTCTAAAAACATACATGGTGGGGATTTGTAGAATAAACCAGGCGTTGGCATCGGTGTCCCGTAATATTTTAATAAAAGTACAAACAATATTGGTTAGATAATTCTTACTATTGGGACAACTGGACGAAGTATCCGCAATGAACAGTAAACTTCCGACATTGAGATACCTGTAGGAAACTATTATGAAACATAAATATACATTGAAATTAGTAGACTTGGTAACGTTTGGATATTTTTTATTAGAGATGTTGCAGTGGTTGTGAGAAAGATATATTTCAACGCACGTTCACTAAATGTTCTGACTAAACTCTATTATAAGTTATATTTTTTGTATAGAAATAGATTTAAGTTGAATGGTAATAAACATTATCATCACAATACACAACTGCAGTTTTATTGAAACACCATTTTTTATTCTTAATAAATAATCATTTATTGCAACATTACAAAATGCATTTATAAAATATTGTATAACTTAACAGTATTAACTATTGATATTAACAGTAGGTTGGTAGGTAATACAAAGGCTTAGGTTCATATGGATGGCTTGGTTACACTATTATTTAACATCAGTTAAGGCTTTTACGTGACTATTGTGATACATTATTGTAGGTATTACTTTGGTTTGAAGTGTTTTCTAAGCAGTTACTGACCAAAATGCGACGCCTCTAACGATTCGAACACGTCCAGTTTTACGCCAATCCTGTAAAACGAATTTATATCAATTATGAAATATAAGAGATGACTTATGAATTAATGTTAGATACTGGCTGGAAATGTCTCTCTATGTGGCATATCCAGATCATCGATCACGCAACGAATAAAAAAGAAAACGGGTTAGTTCATCTTTATCATTCTCTAATTAAAGTGGATCTAGAGAACCAATTGGACACAATGTGAGCGATACTAATGACGACACGAGCGATGATGCTACTTCTTATATCTCCCCAGAGTGTCGTATAACAATATGTATAATTAATAATAAATCGAGATTTATGGGCTAATTTGATACTACATTAACGTTGGACAGGGGATATCCCCTGGAAAAATAAGTAAATCATAAAATACTAGCTGTCCCGATGACGACGATTTTTTGTCAATATACATTATTCAATGTCTCTGCATGTATTCAAAATTAACTCTACCTATTAAAGAAAACCGTACCTATCAAAATCCCTTGCGTAATTTAAAAAAAATATCTAAGTAGACAGACAGCTTGAGCAGACTCTGTTTTATACTATGTATTGACTATAGAGCCCGTGGAATCAAATAATATGAATACTAACTTTTCAAAAGCGGCTTGCACCTCCTTGACCTTGGCGGGGCTACAGACGATGGCCAGCTTGGAGTCCTCGGCGCGGAAGAGCCCGCTCAGCCACCGCTCTGCCGCCGAATGAGCTGATTCCTCTGTCGCCTCAGCTAGGGCCGTTACTAGAGTTCTGTGGAATTCAATTAAGAATATAAGGGTATTGTGCTGAAGGTTCAGCGGTTCAGATTCATAGGTCCTCATTTACGTCATCTTTTTCTGCATTAATTACATGTTATAGACGAAAGTTACTGTGCGTAAAACATGCATTTTCTATCAATCTTAAACATATTTATAACCTGTAATATAAGAATAAAATACTGTGCCTTTTCTTACACAATTATCTGACAAGTGGGTCTCACTACGGAGAACAACTATTATACTACATTTCTCACTCGTCAATGGTTATGGTGAGACTTATTTGAAAAAAATCAAATCAAAAAGTCCAGTTCAGTATTAGTAGCATAGGTAACGTTAAGAGCGAGCTATCCCACCTGACTCAAAAATCCCTAAAGTGCTTGATTTTAACTAAAGCAACGTAAGAAATATTAGCCGTAGAACCGATCGCCGTTGGGGTAAATGAGTTCTCGACTGGAGACCGCGTCTCGGCAAACGGAGTGTAGGACGCTCTCAGGAAAGGTGGACTGTTATGCGCAAGATGGCTGGCAGAAGCTGGATGCGAGAAGCCAAAAACAAATCACAGTGGCGTGTAATTGGAGAGGCCTATGTCCAGCATGGGCTGATGGCGATGAGGACGATGATGAACGTAAGAAAAGCCTGACCCCATACCATGAGGTCATAAAGTAATATTGTTGTGCGCTATAGCTCTCATCTATCTCTGTCACAAGGCGACAATATTACTATAAGCTATAAGACAGCATGGTACGGGGCCTGATCTTGTTCACACACTGATACTCCGTAGATGGGTCGGGATTTAGGTAATTTATTGTCACCTGTGTTCACCAATTATACAAAACAACTGAACGTACGTGTTAAAGCACTCAGGCAGCTGGGCTAAGTATAGCAGCAGGGACTGATTGACGACGTCTGCAGGACACTTCTCGTTTTGCACCACCTCGAAGATGGCGGTGCTGCGCGCTGACGTCACCAGGTCCGGCACGAAGCGGCGGCTCGACAGGTACTCTTTCTGAACTCATAGGAATACGTAAAACTCGATTAATTATTGGTTGATACGATATACGTCAGCCTCGTAGTATGGGAAAATTAATGTGTGAGCGGGCGAGAATTTGTAGAAGAATGTGGTTAAAGCTATGGAGTAATTAATCTAAGACGTTAATTTACAGAAAATACACTTGAAAAAGATCCCACGGTAAAACTGCTATAACTTAGTTCATTTCTTTGGGTGTATTGAAATCGGGTCATTGGCCCCGGAACGATAAAAAAGATTGACTTCCACATACAAACTCGACCAGCTGATTGCGATTACTTTATTGTGATCTGCTGAAATGCATTCAGTAGAGTCTACAGAAACAGTAGATTTAGGTTTAAAAGGCTTTAAGGCTCTATGGATCAATTTACACAGGATAGGTTGTTTAGCGAATTAACATTATTAACTTTCTCTGCTATTATATTGATGTATGTATATAAAACTGCCTAAAAAATCATCCAATGAACTGTAGAAAATCGCATAAAAATGCGTAGCGTGGTCTTAAAATACCTAAACATTTTTTTATTCAATGTAACGGTTAAATAGATACCTAACGAACAAGTGTGCACCATCGTAGACCACATCGTTGCTTACCATCAGGCAGAATGGTGGTCAAACGTTTGTATCATCATCAGCCACATAACGTCTGCTGCTGGACGAGGGCCTCTCCCAATGAGATCCGTCATTTGGGGTGAAATGCCAGTAATCGCCACGCTTGGCAGGCGGGTTGGCGATCGAAGTGGTGTTGTGGTTTAACTCACAGAGAGCGCTGCTGCCCGTCCTCTGGAGAGCTCCCTCGGTTGCCTCTTACGACCCCCATGACGGGAAAAGTTGGGCTGGGGTGGTGACACATGTATTCTATTCGCCGGCTTGTATATTTATTTTAATAGTATAGTATAGATAAATAAGGTATGTAGTGGACTGACGATGATGTCCCGGGCCTTGGTGTACGCGGGTCGCAGGTGCGAGGCGCGGTAGAGCGAGAGCGCGAGGCGGCGCTCGGCGGCGGCGGCGCGCAGCCCGTAGCTGTACGACAGACCCGCGCCGCGGATCAGGCGCCACATCGGACCCTGCGATACAACATCTTAGAAAATTAAATATGCTTCACATTTACACCGCCAAATGACATGTTTGGAATTATGTTCTATGGTATTACACTTCAAAATCACTATGATAAGTCTGACAATGGCGGTTATGTTTTATTTTATTGAATTATACGGATTTCGACTTGGATTGATCTTCCCTACAAAGCTACCAAATATATTTATTATATTTTATGTCTGCTTTATAATTAAAAATCTAACAATGTGATAGATGGAATGTAATTTAGGAATTAAGTGCATGTAGTTTAAAAGTACTGAAAAAGTGGCTATGACAAACAAATGAAACCCAAATGTACATGTACAGTACCTTGGCATTGAGACTAATCCAGTCTCGCTCTGGGGATTCATATTTGATTAGGCTTAAATGTGTATCTAATGTAAATCTTTATCTTTAAACGAGCAATTCTTGTATATATATAGATATATATATATTAATTGGAATCTCGGAAACGGCTGCACCGATTTTCATGAAATTTGGTATGTAGAGGGATTTGGGGCGATAAATCGATCTAGCTAGGTTTAATTTTTAGAAAACATCTTTCCAACCGTCTTTTCGGGCATGAAAAA
>SJJU01006028.1:18161-38418 GCA_012932125.1 Conopomorpha cramerella | reverse complement strand
CAGCTTCTGATGTCTTACGGCGGTACCAGGTTCACTGTGCCACCGCCAAATATTATAAAGAAGACGTTTATTGTAAAACTTTTTAAGTATAGTAAACCAACCGCACTGTCTGCGGATCCTAGGGGGACCTTTTCTAAATACAACACAACAAATCAATGCAATTTCTCGTTTTATTAATCCAACATTTTGACTTGATAAGTATATACACTATCTACTACATCCATTATAAATCAATTGTACACGATTATTGTAAAGTAGATTCAAAGTTCCGTGGCTCCAAAACTTCCTATACAATAACTCGATCAAAAATATTACCTACTGATAGTTATCTGAGCAGAAACACGGTCAATCTGAGTTGTACAGTAAGATTAATCACTTGTGGACCATTTCGTGTGGATTGTTCACGTTTTGTATGTACCGAACAATATGGACGAGCTCGCAAAACTTATTACATAAATAATCAGGAAGCGATTATCTCGCACTGCCAATTTCCGATCTCCTACAAGAAATTAATAATAAATTGCCAGCTTAACTCATTACTCAAAGAATGAATGAACGAAGGTAATGCAAACAAACAATGTACACTAGAAGATTACCCTTGGCTAAGCTATAAACAATAGGCGCAATAAAACATGAATGAAAATACTATTTACACTAGAGCCACTATAAACACAGAATATAAAACGTAGTGACCATGAAACAAGTACTACCTACCTATGATAGGATTTATAATAGTTACTCGTATTTTTGTTGATAACCCGAAGCAGTCAGATACGGAAATGACATTATACTGGTTAGGAATTCTGAAAATGTATAAACACTGCTTACAACAAATGTGTTAAAAAGAAGATATATATATTTTGTTAGAGCGTGAAGATGACTATTTAATATAGAAACTCTAAACAAACGATTAAGTGGAATATCTACCTAATTAGGTTTTAATGTAACATTAATGTTCCCAGTGGCACTTGTAATAATTACACTTCCATGTTTTAATTCTTGAACCGATGAAAAGAAGTAATTATTTGTTTTTTTATTAATACGATTGAGCGCCGGCGGATCTCAGATCAATCAGTTAAGATATTATGACATCTCATTCATATACGAATCAATTGTCCCTGAATGCTTTTGTCATAGACTACTTTCTGAGGTGCAAAGTACCATCGACTATATGCAGATTAAGTCGTTAGCCTGATTACAATGGACCCAGTGGGTAATCGTCAAGGCTCAGCCAGTCAATAGAAACCCCATAATAAGTTGAACTACGTGACCTTAGATAATAAGAGAGCAATCAGATCAGAATAAAGTCCAAAAATTACAGTTCAACGTGTCCGGGGCTGAACGTGACCCGATGAGATCATTACATGCCGACCTAATAACTTTACCACGAGAATATATTACGATGGCCAAGTTTATTGGTCTAACTAATAGGCAGTGAGCAATGAATAATGTAGATATCAATAGGTACTTGCTTCCTACATATTAATGGAGAGCAAATCTAGGAGGTCCAATGAAGTTATGCAGCTTTGAGCTTTCCACGCTTTGCAGCTGTACGAATTGATAACCCTTTCATCAACATTAGGGTGAGAAGATAATATGATATACATACCTTCGTAAAATGTGAGCTTTCACTCAGAAAGTGCCTCTGTTTATCTCGCTTAAAATAAGTGCATACATATCTCTTATAATGAAATAAATTATTTGACTTATCTTGTCCAGTAAACTGACAACTTTATTAACTAAGTAAAAAACTTAATAAGATATGTCAAATAAATAACTAAGTATAGATAAAAATAAATTATTTCACAAATTCTCATTTATGTAGGTGGTCACTTCACAAGAATTCAAGAAATATGAGTAATTAGTGCCAATAATTTATCGTATTACTATTACTCGCAAGTACCGGCTAAAGTATGTAGGACGAGAGTGGTTAACGCGGAGTCCAAGTGAGCACATCGACCACACTTCCGGCCTGTAATCAGGGGGCCAAGTCTGCTAATGCAATAGCACGATTGCAATTGAATTGTTGTCGAAAGCAAATACACCGACGCTTTTGTTTACTTATTTTACCATTTTACTGTAACAAAAGCAGCACTGTACTTGTTTTATACAACAGATCTATTCGATCGAAGTATTTGCATATAGCAACTTGACTCCATAAGTAATAGAGCTGTGGTCCAGCAGACAAAAGTTGTGCAAAACCCACCCACACTTCTCGTGGTAGCATTGCTAATTAATATTAAAATTAACCTATATAATAATATACACCCTTTCCTTCGGACATTCCTTGCCTTGATCGATGGTGGAACCCACACCTTGTAATTTTCGGTTCTTCACCGTTACCACACTTTTGACATTGTCTAGTAATTCGTTAAATGGGCTAGATACGTTGAGAAGATCCAAGAGCCTCACTCACCTCATCTGAGTTGCCTTACCTGAGACAGCGAGCATTAGTAAGTGAATGCGCTTTCTTACACACATCAAAAGTGTCTAGGGATCAAGTACATTTTAGAAGATTGCAATCAAGAATATATTTTACAATTTATTCAAAATGTGGTGATAAGTCATTGATACAGGCATGGAGAATCCGGTAGGAGACCAATTCAGATTAGATTTGAATTAAATAAATTAGATTATTTTTAGAGCTAAAAAAGTTTTTGATCCCTAGACACTTTTGATGTGCGTATATCTTTATTTTTTATTCAATTGATTAGGGTCTAATCGTATAGTACCAGTTCTTTTCTTTTCTTACTCTTTATTACGCGACTACTAGAGACCGTTATTGGAGTAGTAAGTAATATTAATTCATTATCTATTTCTAATATACAAATCTACAATGGTACTTTACACAAAGTTTAATCTGCTTTTAAAATCAAAATCAATTTCACGATTTCGTTAGAACCCACTTACAGCCGCCACGTAAACATGATTGTCCTTAATGTATTAAACGGGCGATGTTTTTATTATCCGTGATCCAATTTTGCCCTTGTGTTTTATTAAAAAAAAAACAACAACAGTAATCAATGCCAATGCAAAATAATGATTATTTAACCTTAGTAATTCTCGTGGTGTAACAATGAACTCAGTTCCGCCATTATGTCTGTGTAATCAATCCTCTTATGCGATGGAATTGCATAATATCGAAGAGTAAATGTAAGAACGGCTTTTATCTCGTAAAGAATGGAAGAAAAATTAGTCGTGTAGTGAACACGCAGGTTTTGCACCGACAAAAGCTCTTAAGGTAGCGTGTCACAACAAGCACGCCACACAACAAAACACGACACTAAATGCGCAAATTGAACTTTCACGGATCTGCCCATGGACAGGGATCATGGAGAAACCCATTTCTTATTTCAAATCGTTTATCAGAACTTTTTTCATTTACAACATAAGTAGGTACCTACTTCTTAAATTTGATATATACGTACTTGTTAAAGATAATAATGTCTTCAGCAATAATTCTTGCAACATTAAAAAAGTCAGTGTTATTAAAATGTAAGTGAATCTGAGATCGTACGAAGATAGTTACCCATAGATGGATCGATTGAGTCAACTGTCGATTGTTTTACTGTAATTTTCACTTTCTCTTCCAAAATATAGAGTCCAGCTCATGTAGAGACTGATCTTCCAGTAGTCGACTACCTGAGTAGGACACCGATCAAGGAATATTGGCCGAACAAGCCCAATAGGCCTACAAGTAAAATTATTTATTACTGTTCAATATGGCGTGAAATGATTGCCAAGAGAACTGTTATTAAGATTTAAATTGTCTTTTAGCATATTATATGAACCTGTTGTTGTGTAAAAATGCAAATCCTTTGAAGAAATCGTGAGTCTTCAGTTGGTTTGTTGTCTTATTCATCGTGTTCGAATCTTGATCTGTTTGAGGATTACAATACGACATGAATGTATTCAGAGTTCACGGAGGATAGTTGTGAAACAGAACTATTCCGTTTGGCACATGCCAAATGTTAAAATAGAAACGACATGTTTCCACAACTAGGAATTCACATAATTATGAGATGTTACTAGGTTATGCTAACAAGCAATTAAAGAATCTTCATTCTAAATATCTCGCCGAAACCAATCACCCCAAGGACACTTGAGATTTCCAAAATCTTTTATCTTATTACATAACGAGTGAGTTCCTCTTCTGGTGTTGTCGAGAACGTGGACTTGCACAACACGACTATCAATTCATAGCTTTTAAACATTTCGATAACTATGAGCCGACCTCGGCAGGACTACCACACTTGACGTTTTGCCATAACTACGTAACAAAACACAAAAACATATGTTTCACACAGCTGACACAAATTAGATGTTACAAAATATTACAAAGTTTTTAAAAATATCCAATAATCTGTTGAATTAATAAATCAATACGGATTATGCGTAATCTATCACTATTATGTTGTTAAGGTACTTATTGAACTCTCGGATCTGGAAAATTACATGCTAGTAAACTTTAAAACTAGACTAGCTTATCATTAACTCAGTCGACTGTTTATCGTTTGAGGAACAGTCATAATTCTGTTCTAATGCACCGGCACACTTTAATTTGTTGCTACTATAATATTGTCTCCGTTACACGAATGCGATTAGAGCGAGACAAATTTAAGTTAGACAGAGTTGAGTATAAAACTACATCAAACTGCAGAATTAGGGTGAACCGCTTGATAAGTGCCTCGCAGTACCCAACTTTACCCGTGGGACGTGACCACGTGACCCTAAGGTTACGCAACCACTTTCACCCGGGCAGGGCGCGGACTTGTCCCGACCCGATGTCCGTAACGTGCGAGTGTGTAACTCCATATTAAGAGATCGAGTTCTATATATATATAAAAAAGCTACTGAGATTATGTCACTAGGAAAGTAGACGCGACAGTCTAGGCGCTTGACGCTTTCCGCAAAGTGAGTAGAGAGACTTGGTGTGTTGGAGAAAAAGTGTTGTATTGAATTACTTTTATTTAAACACTAACTCCGGATTATTTCGACAATACTGTTAACACTGTTCTAAATAACGGACACCAGCTAATCACAATACTGATCAATTGTCTTGATTACAAAATATTGTACATATATTCAATTATTCAGAATTAAATCGACTAATAAGCTTTAATACTTATTTCTCCATTACAAATGATAGATTAAGGTTAAAAACCTAGATAAGACAAAATCAGGTGTAAAGAAGCTAGAGATGTGTAGAAACATAGTTTTAAAACGACGATAAACGACGTGGCAGTGGTGCTATCGGAGACAGTTTCAAATGAAAACAGATTCAAGACAAAGATGAGCACGTAGTTGTCCTTATAAATAATCCTGTTAACCTTTTATTAACCTGGGTAACATTTGGTTAAGAGACTTTTAATTTCATCCTTATGCAATGTGTACTCGTATTTTGCTCTTTATTCTGACATTGTTTTAAACGCAATCTTTTAAGCTTTTTGTTTTATCAACCCTTTAAAGTTGCAGATTTACATCAATATTTACTGTCAAATTTGAAAATGTTATGTATGCTATTAACCCTTATTGTTAAACTGTAATTGGAATTTTGCAATCAAAAAGGTGGATGTTTGGAAAACCTCATGCCCTGACCTGCCCTTTTGCACCACAAAGGTTTTAATCAAAACGTGTTAACATTTACAATTCAGAAGTTACTTAATAGGTATTTAATTTAAAATTGCCCTCTCCGGTAGCCCAGTAGTGGTGATAGCGAATTGTTTCACAGGCACTTGAACCCGGCTTTGCTTATGTGAGTTCCATTTAAACAATAATATTTCCTTAGTGCAAATTCTAACCAAGAATCGTGAAATGTGAGGGAATTGTATCGAAAGAAAGTTTGACAGTGATTTGAACATTGTCAAATTATTCCACTTACTACTTACTTAAGTACATACCCGGGGGGTAAACATAGGGCCTTGCTACATATCTCTCCATAATCCTGTGTCCAGCGCTGCCGTCAAAATTATTCCAGTGTCACTGTGTAATGACGTAACAACAATAAAACTTTAGAAAATAAGGGTATCCAATGATGATACCTGTAAAGATCCTAACTATTTTCCTAAGTCGAGTGTCAGCGTAAGTGTTTAATTAAATTAGCTCGCGTTTTACGATTCTCTATATCATTTGAATACTTCTTGATTTGTTTCATTTCCTAGCGCTATTTCCAGTTGTACTGATGTCAATATCCCATTTTCGAACTATCATGCCTCCACTGAAGATCGTGCCTTGTGCCCACCTAAGATCGTGCGATTTTATCTTAATTTTAATCGGCACCAATAAAATATTTTTTGTCAGAATAACAAACAAAAATAAGTGCATTGCGTGTATGTAAGAGATGCCTTAAACCGCACTGACAAATGTCACCGAGCAACAATGCATCACGTGACCCACATTGAGCCGCTACCGCTGCGGTCAACATTACCAAAATTACAGTTAGGTAAGTAAATCAAAATGCTGATGCCCGCGTTTTCATCTGACATTTACCCGTCTGAATGTACGTGCAATTAACGACCTGTTATGCCTACTGCACTTTTTGTAGAAGATTTTTGTGATGTATCAAAATAATGAGAATGTGCTGTGCTGTGCATGGTTAGGTAGGTTGATATAGAACAATTTCATTATATGATGCCTGTTGGTCTGCACAAAACTTACGTATCGTTCATGAAAACATAAGTAGATTACCTACTTTGTATTAAATATTGGCATTCACAAAGAGTCGTGTCTTATTATTCATAATCGCTATTTTAATGTACATTTAAATACATTTAAACGTTTTAATGCACGTTCACTATGTATTGTGTTAGGACTTTGACCTTAATTTCTTAGGTCACAATTCGACAGAGGTCATTCACCATTTTACTACAAAACTGTTTTACAATGTTTACTTCGCTGATCTTGGAATTCGCGACGTTAGTGACGTAAATAATATTCTTACAACGAATTACCACGAAATATAATCTACTTTATGTCTGTTCTGTGTTGATATATTTTATTGACTATTAAAGTAGGTAACCAAAGTTTAAATCCGTATTCTAAAATTAAATTTCAGAAGGCTAACTTTGTACTGACCCAAATGTGTTGAAATTACTGTGATGATAGTACATAATAGCTTGAGTAGGTACTTACTATAAAGTTATACGGTAGGTACGTGTCGGCAAGTCAAACTGAAAGATGTTGATTGTCCTTAAAACCGTAACCTCACGGAAGCGTGCCATTTAAGCCAAAAGCTTCACGTGCCGTCGGAAGCACGAAAGCGCTCAGAAATTAACCAATTAGAAACGCTCACATATTACTGGTAGACCGCGCCCGTAGCTTAACCTCAATATATAGTTAATACAGCAGAGTTGGAATAGAATAACCCATGTTTACTAACTAGTTAATACTTCGTGCCAATCATGGTGATTGCCTTCCAATTCTGCCACTAACGTTTCAATAGATTATTAGAGTGTAACAATAAACAGTAAGGGACGATCAACCCCATAACCCATCCCCATACCACCAGGCTAATCAGACAGAGAGATGCAGTCCGTATTCTAAAAGTAACACAGATCGTTCTTCAAGTGACGTTTCATCTGCTCCTATCGTTTTTGTCCAGATAGGTCGTCCGATAGAGACAAATTATACTAAAGTGACACTAGAATAATGATGATTGTCTCAGAATACAGGCAGAACACTGACGCGCCTCGTTTGGAGGATGTATCAAATCAATTACGGTAGCTATAAGCGAATAAAAAAGCGGACACGATCTAAATTCAATAGGCAGCTGTTACGTTGTTTGCAAACAACAGACAAGACTATCACTCTTACATATCTCTGCACGCATTGACAGGCGGAGTGACAGCTCCCACTATTCTAGATTTCGAAGTCAACTCTTTCAGCGGCGCTTATCGGCGGCCGTCTAATAGCGAGCCGGTTGCGAAACGTAATTACTTGTAACTTTAATTTATTAATCGATTAATCGACGACAACCTATGATCGATACTTCCTGTTTGATGTTTTGAACGATGATGAGAGAGGGATGATGTAAAAGAACGTTGTTATTTTTATTTCTATGACAGAATCTACAAATTTAATTTATTAATTTCGGTGTTGTTTCACAAACAAATGAAAAAGCAAAGAGATTTTGCTTAAATTAGTCTCTTGGTGCAATCAAAAAAGATAATTTCAGTGCTTTATTGACCATTATGTATCCATCACTTGCTTTATTCAAGATAAAAGATCAAATTCAAGTTGCAGACCCGTGGGGATTTCAGTGATAATTCCTGACAATTACTGCCATTCAGTGTACTGAGATCTGGAACCTGCAAAATCAACTGGCGAAATCTTGGTACAATTGCTTAACATTTTTTATCGTACTGTTAAGTTAAATAACATCCTTTAACCTTTATTAGTAATTGGGTTGTCAATTAAATTTACAAATTCAATTGTCAGTTCCTGTCATTAGTGAAAAAATATAAACACTTGAAATGATTTTTTATTACTTTTATTTACAACATAATAAAAAGCAGCGATCCGATTACTGCAACGCATAATGTTTTCTTTTATGATATTTCGAAATCACTTCCGCGCTTAGGAACCTTCCTTACCACTAGTTAATTAGTGAATACCAGTGGTTAATCCAGGTTACAGGTCTCGGAGAAGGCTTGAAACGTTTTACTCGGCAACCTAGTGGAGGTGGGTTAGTGAGTGAAAGGATGCAAAAGTCCTAGAAATGTTTACGTAAATTAACAACTACTCTTTCGATATGTTTAGATATTAATTTATGAAACTTAAAATTGTAAAAATATGTGTACTTTTTACTCGCCAACCTAGTGGAGGTGGGTTAGTGAGTGAGGTCCACTAACCCGCATCTATTTACCCTTCAGTTAATTACCGTTTAGTCTAGTAGTATTCAGATTTTCCAAAAAATGTTCTTATATTTCAAATACTTATTTTGATCCGATTCGCCTCGGTCTACCCTATACGACGTTTTAGGGAATATTAATTGGAATATCTGAATACTACTAGACTCAAGGATAATTAACTAAAAGGTACAGAGATGCGGGTTAGTAGACCTCACTCACTAACCCACCTCCACTAGGTTGGCGAGTAAAATGTACACATTTTTTTACAATTTTAAGTTTCATGAATTAATATCCAAACATATCGAAAGAGTAGTTGTTAATTTACGTAAACATTTCTAGGACTTTGCATCCTTTCATACTCTATGTATTAATAGTTTACTTCTACTTACGTCATGCACAGAAACACTTTTCTCCATAACCTCATATACGCGCCTTCAAAAGAATAGGGCTGTGCAAATGTAACAGTATTTCTGCACATGTATTGCGTTATTGCGAGAGTCACTGCAATAAACATGATCGACATAACTACCAGTGATAAAGACATCAATGTTGTTGATGCATAATGCAGACATTATTCAGCACAGGAATTACTTCATTTTACAGATCACGTTAGGTAGAAATGTTTGTGATGTTGCAATCACACAATAACAGTTTCAATTGAAAGGCGTTTTTTTTTTTATGTGTGGTACTTGAGAGTGTGCATGTTCGTTTACAATGTTACGGTGAGGTACTAGAGGACTTTTGTATTTCTGAATCTATTTTAATATAGTTCAACCTGTGCATACATTCTGCACAAATCACTATTTTTTCCATATCCATTACTGGATAACACAGAAATGTAAATTGACCCCGAGCAGTGGTCTTAGAAACGTTGTTGGGCTCGTTATATTGTACATACATATTTTACTATAGCGACAATGCTGGGAAAGGAAAAAACTTTTTTCGTCATCATACAAAATAGATTTTTTTATATAGGTAGATGACATTTTGTATGGGAATGGAATTTATTTCTTTTCACATACAGCATTGTTGCTATAGTAAAAGTTGAACAACTTTGGACAAGCCCCAAAGGAATTGTTCGGGGTCCTTTTTAATTTTTTTACACATTCATTAAAATGTACTCTACACATTCATTAATACTACTCCTCCTGTTATCCCAGAACAAAGTACGCAGATTCACTGAAAAATAATATTAACTTTGAATAACGTGTTAATAATAATTTGGCAACCCTGCAGCATGCAGGTACTAGGAAGTCAGTCCCTAGTAGAAGATTAATTGCTCGCAGTGTCTGACGGGTTCGCGAAGAAGTCTCAATTGCATGCTTGCATCACTATTTCTCTCTCACTCTCGCCTACTTAGCTTGGATTGGATATATAGTTTTACTAGCTGTATAGTAGTCAGCTCACACAACCAAAGGTCGAATTAAAATGATTAGTAACTTATGTTAAATGAAAATAATTTTATACCTGCGAAATAAAATATTGAAAAGTTTTTCTCTAAAAGGCAAAGTAATAGGTCTTTTCTATTTGAGTTAAAACGGCTAATTACTTTACCCTTCTATCGTTGGGATCTCTCCTAATCTGGGCAACGGTGGGGTTATGTGGGAACTACTTAACCCTTACCACCTCACTAAAAAGTTGTACGAAGCTACGAGTTATAAGTAACTACTACATTATACATTTTATTGAGAAACACGTTATCTACATGGTCTGTCAAGAAATATTTATTTTACAAGGTTCCATACTATGAAATGATCGTATTGATCCACCCTATCAATCTGCAAAACACCCTAAGACCAGAAAGTCGTAACAGAGTGTAATGTGTATATTTGGTAGGTTTTATTATTTACAATATAATAGCTATACTTTTCCTAAACTTTTTCATATATAGATCTGACTAGAGATGATCCGGAAGTGATCCAGTCCTGTACATTATGAACCTTACTATACGCTAAGGCCCCTCTTTAATACCAATATAAAATATGACCCAGCGAATATGCCGAACAATACTTCAAATAATTCTTACTCAATGTACAATAGCTCTTATCTTAAAGTATTTATACAAACCGTTGATATGTTAATAACGTGTCGAACAATAAACATGCATAAAAGAAAAAACACTTATGTAAGACGTAACACCTTATTGTGTCAATTTATTGGGTCACACACAGCGCTTTGAAACGTTTGAATGTTGAGCAATGTATGATACCTTCAGATTATTGCAATCAACTAAATAAGTAATCTAGACAAAGTCACTGTGTTAATGATATTATCTGCAATCTGAAGTATTTTTTTTTTCATTGAATTTCTTATGAATTATGATTATGAGTGTAATAATAAAACTGTCATAATAATTTCACAGCAATTGACGTCATAATTTACAAATGTTTTACTACCGCAGAAAACACATTAAGGGTTTTTATGGTCAAAACGTGGGCCCTTTATTACATCTATCTAATAGTTGTACTGTACCTACAGAAGTCGTTAGTAGAGTTTCCTACTTCACTATGTCGCGTCGTTCATCGTTCTCTTTGGAAATAGGCGACTGTGTTACTCTTTTACTATGAATTATTGATATCAGTAGGTATAGATGAATAGAGGATCGCGCTCTAGAAATGAAATGGAATACATCTAAGACCCGTATTTTAAAAATCCCCTCAAGCGCTGAAGTAACGATCTCGATCGTTAATCGTGTGTAAAAGAGACAAACTATGTCCAAATGACACTTAAGTACTGATTATTACTTTCAGAATCATTAACTATTTTATCTTTGCTAATGAAGGATCCGTTAGATGTAGCTTTAATTGGTACACATATCTGAAGTACCCAAGGCGTTACGTGGCGACTCGATTGCTACTGTGGAGTATGCTTGCCTGCTTTACATCTTTCGGTAAGCGTGTTCCCACATTATATTTTATTTCACCATAAGAGCGCTGTGTTGATATGTATGCTTATGGAATCGTGGACCGAGAATACAAAGGGTCACAATAAATCCCCAACAAACCGCAGGCTACTGACATCAGATCAACTTGCGGTAGATTTGCCACATCTTACAGATATTATTGATATTGCGTCACGCTTACAACCACTCCAGTCGTCTGTACAATAACAGACATACCCAGCCGTAACTGGAATATGAAAGAGAATAGCTCATCGTAAACTTATCTGACGCAAACTAAGAAATACAGGAAGCGTATTTATTGAAAATAATGACAAACACAATATACTGTAATGTGTGCAAAATTATCGCATGTAACATTCTGATTGCTCGACGAATAATATAGAGCTGCGTCGCAAAGAGTTCAGGCTAGGGAAAAAGATCTCTTTAAACAAGTTTTCCAATGACACATAATAAAATAATGAGTATAGATGTGATGACACGGAAATAAATTTGCCTCAGCACGATGTCCGCACTATTATGGAAATGTAATTATAATTTTGCAGCTACCTGATACTCATTAAGCACTGGTAGCTCATGATTATGGATAAATGCGGATATGCAACTTGCTTCACGACACCTCTCAAGTCACGGAGTTTTAGAATAAAAAAAATATTGATTAGCCAAATCGCCAACTCCCGGGAGCCTATAGACGGCTAGCAGCTAATGGAAAATGCCACAGGAACAGGACCACAAGCGCTTTATTGCCATTAAAAACAAGCTTTTCTAAACACACACCGAATCGATACCACACTAATAGAATGACAACAATACACGAGTCAAGAATAAAGGTAAAAATTTCGAAAAATTATTTATGAAACGGCTCCGGCACAATTAATAACCTAACCTCCTATTTATCCTTGATGTATTTGGTTCAAATCCACGTTGTAAAAAGCTATCCAAAGGCTATTTAGGCGTGAAAGGACATTATTAGAATTACTTCCTTTTAGTTCAGGATATGAGACGGGATACATTTTATGTCATCACATAGTCTTAAGTCATCTGAAGTCTCTGCCTAAACGATTTTGCTATCTCCTCCTAAAGTTTACTAGACGAAAGAAACAACACTTTAGAATTAGACTAGAACTAAAGATTCTCTTTGCAATAATGTTGTCAATTTGTATGACATGTTACACTGTTAAATAACAAACAAAGTTATCTCCGAGTAAGGAAAGAGTTACCTGCCCAAGCAAGTTTCTCTAAAACTGACCTAACGCAATTGGAGCGATATGAGATCAATGCTAAGTCGACAGTACGTGATATTTGAACACACAAAAATGGTTGTGTCATGTAATGTCCAAAACACATTACCCTCCTTTTTAGGACCTCCGTCGCTGCAATCCAGCAAGATGTAGATCTTCGAGCTAGCTTACGAAACTAGCACGACTTTTTTTTTTATTTTTAGTTTTTGACTCTTTCATTGCATGCTCGATTTACTATCAAAATTAAATTAGCTAAGTTTGGCAACACTATTGTGTTGCTGCTCACGATTTTAATAATAGAACATGTCATTACGCGTGTGCGTCGATCGTTATTGTTTTATTTGATGAGATTGTAACTTAATCATTACAAAGCATTACGATAGGAGAAGACCTTGGTTGTCTCGTAATCCACATAAAACATGCTCAGGTATGTTAACATTGTCCAAGTAGCGCTATAGAATTGACCTCAGTTGACAAACGGGTCACGCGAAGAATTATAATAATATCAATATTCTAATCCTATTAATTCCAATATTTTCTTGGTTGAAATTTTTGCATACATATTAAGATATGGCATTGCATATTTTCAAACCTACGAGTGTCACCCCCAGAGCTTTCTTTTGACCTTTGGCACAGTTTAGCAACTTTTGGATCGAAAATATTTTTTTTCGGCAGGCAATAATTGCAAAACACAAATTGGGAAACTTTATTGGAAATCAGTGGGTTTTAATTAATTATAAACTACTTATAGGTAGCTTAGCAAGTGTCTCTGCCTACCCCGCCTTGAAATTAAATTAATTTCATTTCAAAGTAAAAAAATGGGTATACAGTTTATTAATTAGATTAATTAAGTACAATGGCTTGTTTATTATAAATTTAATTAAAAAAAAATTAAGACATTAATCATCAACACTATTATTTTATTAAATAAAAACACTTCACGACATTTAACACCAAAACGGGGTAGGCAGAGGCATAGGTATGCGGGTTTCATCACGATCGTTTCCTTCACCGTATGAGCGTTGCGTCATTGTATTTTTGTGTTATATTCTGTGTTCAACCCATAAATTACTGTGCTGCAAATACAAAGTTATTGCATCGAAGTTGACCTACACCTGTAAGCTCTCTAAACAACGGTGGCCTTATTCTTACCTGCTTTATGACTGTATTAGATAACAAATATGTAGGTAGGTACATTCTGCCCATTTGTAAAACCTTTCAATAAATCACTTATCGTTCATTGGCAATTTGATGAGGTAACTTTCATGTCATTGAGCAATTATTAAAAAAATAGAAGAGTTAGTTTAGAGGAAGATTTTATTGGCCCTTTCGATGATAAATGGATTCGTGTTGCGCCATTTGCGAAACACTGCGGACCGTGGACCGGCCATCCATTGTGAGGCCAAGATTATCTGCTTCCTGAGCCTTGGGTTTTGGAACACAAAAGAAAAAGACCACCTTTTTTGGATTATAATGGCGACAGATCTGACCTCAACGTTGGTGCATCCGTGTGTCGTGTATATCCGCGTGTTCACGTTAACGCAGACACACATTACTAGAGTACATTGTATTCTGCTATTTATTCCGAGTGTAGTCACCGCGAGTTGGTCGGAGCACATACTTCACGAACTAAAGAGAGAGAGCTCTCTGGGCCTGACTTCTCTGGTGGTACGTGTACATGACGTTGGGCATTACACTACAGGTCTAATGAAAAATAATTGACCTGAATTATTCTTCCAACTATATCAGTTTTCTAATTAAATGGCTGACACACGTGCTAGTTAATTACCTTATTTGGATGTAATAAAACAGATCGCTTAACCGATTCCCTACCGATTGCTGAAGTAAAGCAACATTGGACGCAGACACCCTTTGAATGGGTGACCACCTTTGTGAGATTTTCTTGAGCGTTTCTGTGTTTCGGACAACGTGTTAAACTGTGGATCCCAAGTATTGAACAACGCAACATCCACATCTCTAAACACTTTCCTCTATGGTCCGGTAGCTGAAGTTGTTCGACCCGATTACAATTATTTTATTATTATGAGGATCGTCCTAAAAGCCTGCTACCGACTAGCAAGTATGTCAGTGTACATTATCGCGTGTATGTATTACCTGAGTAACACTTACTTGTTATCGAATACAACTATCACTAACTCTACTATATGATAATTACGGTTTTATGATTCCACGCGTTCCTGAGAAAACGACTACTGTAAAAAGATACCATGTCAAATAAGGTTTTTGCTAGATATATTTGATATGTTATGACTACCTATTGTACTAGGTACAGTCGGCCAATAATCTTATCTACCACCCTAAGGTTCAAACTCATATGAATGTCAGACATTAAAATATTTTTTTGTACATGACACAATATAACAACTCTACCTTAAATTATGTTTTTGTGACACAGGAAGTGTCATCAAAAATGGTTGATCATTTTCTCAACCGCAACTGTACGATAGTTAAATACAGAAAAAAAACATTTTTAACAGTTTAATGTTGTTTTCAGATATTGTATTTATTATTTATATGGGTGGGATATCCGGGATATTCCCACCCACTTTCCCATCACTGTGATTCCTGTTAGAGCAAGGATCTACAGTGGCATCCAGAATAGACAAGAGATCAATCAGTGACGACTGGGCTTGATCCTGGGGGGCCTAATCTTCTGTCTTGGATCCCACATAGTAATTAAACCAAACACAGTATAGAAATAAGAGGAAAAAATATAATTATTGCAATGCATACATATGATTATTTTTTTTACTTCCCTAATCTAAATAGTGGGAGACTGCATTATTACAAACGAGGCACAAATTGCCTTTTGGGAGAGCACCACGGGTGACTGCGGAGGACTAAATCTAGCGGGGCTGACGTTCTAACCTGCTGCTAAGGCCTTATCAGCAATTTATTATTTTTCCAATAATACTGTCAGTAATTTTTCACCCCAAATGACGGATCCCATTGGGGGAGGAACTCGTCCAGCAGTGGGCGTTATGTGGCTGATGATGATGATGACTGTCAGTAAACCGTCTAAAAGCGCGGTAGTTCCTCAAGTTTTTGACAAGGTCGGGATAATATACGGGCCCAGATAAGTCTATCAGTCAATTTAACATTAAATCGCTCTTCAGTCCAAAGCTCACATTCCCAGAGGATATGGTGGTCTGTTTCATCAACGTTATTGTTTATATTAGAACATTCGTAGGAAGGCGAAGGAACAATTGTCATTGAGTGAAGTTTTTGTTTGAAATTTCCATGTCCAGTTAAAAATTGGGCTACAAAATGATCTATTTCTATCCAAGTTTTTTGCAATCTATCTACTACTGGCGCAAATGACCGTCTAACCCCCTAAGGTGCATTGTTCCTACTCTACGTATAGCGCAATGTTGAAATAAACTTTCTATTGATTGTACAGCGAAGTCATTTCACCTGTCAAACGGTCGTCTCCTGTCACGGCCCTACCAATAGGTACCTGGCATTGTCACGACAGACATGGTATGATTGGCACTGAACATACGTTAGTATCTAAATATATAAAAGGAAAAGCTGACTGACTGACCGACATATCAACGCACAGCCCAAACGGCTGAACTTAGGCACTTGAAATTTGGAACGGACGTAGCTTAGGTACCGTAGGGGTGCACTAAGAAAGGAATTCTAGAAATTCCCACGGGAACGCGAATTGACGGGAATATACTTTTGTATGAATAATCTAAACCGCTCAAGTTAGACGCTTGAAATTTGGGACGCAGGAACTACTTAACTACGCGAATGCAATCGCCGGGCGTCCACTAGTATTCTATATACGTAGTTTGTGCACTCAACTGGCACATTATTCCGGATTGTTCCTAGATGTCTGTTTTTGTACAATTGTTTTTCTTTACGTTGCACTTACCCCAGGGGGGGTTGTTCTGTACATGTTGTTTTATGACTATTAATGTTTATATTGTGTGTACTTGAATATTATTTAATTCTTCAAATGAAAGGTTAAAAACATCGGCCGTACATTGAATATATCTAGAAGTGTCAGGGACATCATCATCTCAAGGATGTGGTGGATCAGACTATTGCTATTAGTAACGTTTTCTATCAGTGATTGAGAAGCATTAGCCATTAACTTACTACTACTTGCATCACTTTTTTCAGTTCTCAGTCGACGGTAGACTAATATTTTTTATGTATTTTTGGTCATTTCGAAAAACGCAAGCAATACTGAGATCTTTTTCTGATACAATGAGAAATGGAGCTAATGATACTGATTAATACTAACAGTAGGTACTCCTGGTGCAATGGGTAATAGGAAAAGTATGAATTACCTCAAAGAACGTGTGAAGAAGGCATCATAGCGCTACAGACACAAAATATGTGTAAATTTAAGTACGAAAATACAGACATTGACAATAATAAATAAATACCAAATTGATGTAAAGAGCTAATTGGATATCGCGCAGTAGCACAGTTGGCTGCTTGTAATGAGGAACTATGGGAGCAGCCGCGTTGCGACACGCTTGTCGAACGCCTACTCAGCACAATTTAATTTGCTTACAAAACTGATCAAGACAATGCCTGAATGAATATGTAGAGGCACGCATGCGCAATGCCATACCATTATAGGCACGTAGGTCGCTAAATCATATATTTTGACAAGACGCTTCGCTCCAAGGCTGCGTCCTACGCATCTGATGCACTACGTGTTAAATATACCTAGTAATTATGAAAAACTTAGATCTCAGAAAAAAAAGATCTCACAGACGTCCACTTCATGTGTTGCCTCACAGATATTAGTGTTCCCTAATGTCGCCTAGCCTCACTTAATGCATGTATTTTATTTCAGATGGCGCGCACGAGCTAGTAGCAGAATCATCGGAGCTAGTGGCGTCATCAGTGGCCGCCCCTCCCCGCCACGCGGCCGCATCCGCGCCCGAACACTTCACTGACCACTCCATCGAGCTGGAGGGTGGCTCGCAGAACTTCTTCCCGTCGTTTGCGAGCCTGTTCGAGCCGCGCCACAACAACTACCGTTACAACTTCGGGCAGGAGGGGGCGTACAGTCAGCGGCCCAACTCGTACCGCTCGTTACTCAACTACCCGCTGTTCGGCAACTACCGCAACGAGGGCGCGGGCGGCAAGCAGCACGTGGCCGCAGCGGCGGCTGCGCCGCTCGTCGAGTCCGGCGCCGGCCTGCTCGGCTCCGGGAACTTCGGCATCATCCGCGGCGGCACCTTCTCCGGACAGAACGACGAGGACGACTACAGCGACGACCCCTTCAGCACCTTCTACAACAACGGACACGGAAGACCTGCGGCCGACGTGCGCTACATCGCCAACCCGCGCCCCAACTACGACCAGGACCAGTTCGCCAACTTCAGGGACTTCGCCGACATCAACGCACCGGCCAACACCGCCTACTCGCACTACGTTGTCGTGTACGCCAACAACAACGCCACGGCGGCAGCGGACGAGATCGGCCAAGAGTCCCGGATACGGCCCGCTTCAGAGCCCAAGAACATCATTGAGACCTTGCAGATGTTAGACGAGACTGAAGACAGCCCGGTCACTAGTCCGCCCAAGATTTCAAAAACGAAAGCGAAATTAGAAGCATCGAGGCTCAAAACACTAAAGAAAAAAAGCCAGTGGATGAACTCGAAACTGAACAGCCACAAGCAAGAGGCTGACGAACCGTTACTTGCACTTAGCTAAAACCAGTGACAGAAAGACTAATGAGTGTTGAGTATTACATAAGTATTAAGATAGGTTAAATGGACTGAGCAGAGGCGACGACAGGGGTCGCGCCGGCGGCGGCGGCGGCGGCACACGCTGCTTGTCTACTAGGTTACGATTTTTATGTAATTATGTATTGTTGTGTAGGTATGATCGTTGCTAGTTTTTGTGACTTGATGCGAGGATGAATGAGAGAAATAAAATATAAAATTCTTTCTCTGTTTTATTTTTTTGTGTCCTAGTACCTTACTAGGTAACTTACAATGCCATTTAACCAATCAACTTTTTCAATTAGGTACATCTAAGCAAGTAAAGTACAAATATCGAAACCGTAACGACTCTTTTCGAATGGTTACTTCAGTGTAGTAGTTATGATACGAGGTGAAATCATTAGATAGGTATGTTTATATCGAAAATATCATGCATGTAGAAGGACCCCGAGCAATGGATGGAGCGTTGTTGGACTCTTCAATACGAACAACTATTACTATCGCGAGAAAGTGGTGGTGGCGGTATCCTTTATCTACACTTATACAATCGGTGTAGGTAGAATTAGGTACATACATCAGGAATTAAAATTAGAACATTTTCAAAAGAATACAATTCCAAGATTTTTTGTACTTAACCACGCAAGTAGGTTCTTGCTTAACTTCTACAGCTGTCTGTCACAAAATATGACGTCTGTTTATTTACCATCTGATTGTAACGTCAAATCACTGACCGCCTGAGAATCAGTTTGGATGCTTTGTTGGTCAAGTACCTACGTAGTATTTGAAAAAATAATTACGCCATCCTACAATCGCTCATGACTTTTAATAACACGCGGGGTAGGTAGAGGCAGTTGCTGAGCAAATGCCCAAATTCACTAATCAGATTTAAACCAACGTCGCATGTGTTGAGCCTATCTGCGTATTCATGCATCTTATGGTCTGCACAAGTTTGTCTGAGTGTTTTACTTCTCTGCAATACCGTTGCGTAGCATACCTATATAGACTTTGAAACGAAAACTCATTGGCGTGTACCAATGGGTTTTCCTTTTTTACTTTACTTATCCTATTTGGTGTATCTATAGCAGAAATCGCACTGACAACTTCTGATTGCAAAGTCGAGGCACCCGAAAACATGCAACAACTATAGTCGGATTTTTAATTAGATTCCAAAAGGGGTTGCCGTTGCTAGAACAAGTCGGATAAATAGTAGTACTACAATTTACTAGATAATGGATATAGTTAGTTTTCCCTACGAAATGTTATAGATAACATGTTTACTGGCTGTTAACACTCACTTACTTTCGTGAAATTACAAAGTGTTAATTAATATTTCAACATAATTATTTTGTTGAAGTTATTTACAATTTGTAATGGCAACTTTGCAGATCTTATCAACATTTTTACACCTAACTTATAGAGCTACCTACTGGCACATAAATCTTTTTTGTGAATAAAATTCGTGAAAATATCGTAGGTTAGCTGCATAGTGTTAATAATGTCAATCAAATATTGTCAGTTCAGCTGTGTCAGCCTACAATATAAATATATATA